>PVJX010015880.1:0-41589 GCA_004027295.1 Dolichotis patagonum | reverse complement strand
TTCTTAACTATACTTCTGTAGCATATTAATACCAAATAGTAACATTATCTAAATCAACAAACTCAAATCAAATAGTGGAAGACACAGTGTAACTTCCTGGACTTTCCCTGACACGTTAATTGCACAGCACACTTTATGTCTAAGTTACTTTTTTTTTATTCATCTTGACAGAACCAAAATAGCTCTTGAGAAAGAGACAGACATGTAGGGTCTGCCACTGTGCCTTTATTTTCTATTTATCACACAGCAAGATAATTAAGATAAAGAACAATATTCTCCAGTAAGCATAAATGGGTTGCCTTTAAAATATTGTGGCATTTTTTAAAAAAATGAAACTAATCAAAGGATTTACCAATAAGGAGTTTCTAACTCAGAAAATTTGGTCTTTTTTTTTCTTTCGGTCATACACACACACCAATAATTGCAAAACGTTTTCTTCATAATCCACATCACACCTCTCCTGCCCACTTTCTTTCTCTTCTATCTCGTGTGTAACTTTTCTCTTTACACTCTTCTAGACTTCGTTTCCTGTCGTCTGAATTTGCTGGGACGGTAACTGCCATTAGCACGGGCAGCCTTAACTAAAAGGATTCAGCGGGCAATCTGCCTGCAAGTGTTTGTCAAAAACAAACTCTGATGCATCCCGCCAAAGGGCAGCTGGAAGGATTAAGGAAAACAGTGATGGATGAGAAGGTCTGCGGACTGCGAAGCAGCCCTTCCACTGTCGTGCAGTGGTGCCCCACACCTCAAGATGCGGCCAGCTTTGGCTCTCTGGTCTCCAACCGCGCTGGTCAGTTCACACCAGTTGTGGCCTTGCGGGTGCAGCACCAGGGTGACAACCGTGCAGATCCGCCGTGCAGTTCGGTAGTGGGTCCAAGTCGGTTGGGAGACTCAAAGATGCCTTTGATTTTCTCTGGCCGCAGGTTTTGAGACTTGGATTTTTCCTTTCTTTGGTGCGGCGTGTGGATGGCTCTACACCTTCAGACTACTCATCTGCTCCTCCCCCACGAGGCTCCACTGCTCTGCCCACGTCCCCCCCTCCGCTGGCAGCGCGAACACCCTCGGCGTTTCCTCCCCGCGGGGGAACCCTCGCATTTCCTCCTCCTCCCCGCCCTGCCTTTCGCCCGACCCGCCTCCAGCCACGTGACAGGAAGAGCCCCGCCACGCGACGTCACCGACGTCCGCGCCCCCGGCCCCCTCCCCCCGCACGCAGGGGGCTGCCGCCGCGGAAGGTGAACGTGGTCCGCGCGCACCGTGCTCCCCAACCAGAGCTCGCCAGAGCGCCGCGGCAGCCGTGCCGAGCGGGCGCGCGGGTTCCCGGATGTGCGGCGCTCGCGGAAGCCCCGCCCCCGCTGCCGGCCCCGCGCGCCCCCGCCCTCCGCCCCGCGCGCCGCTGCGCTCGCTCTCCCCTCCCTCTCCCGCCCTCCCCCTTTTTCGTGCCTCGAGGTTGCGGGTCAGCGCGAGCCACTGCAGTGAGTCCGTCACGGCTCCGGCGCGAGCAAGAGGCTGCAGCCCGGGAGTCGCCTGGCCCTCTTGGCCCCCTCTCCCTTCCTCTCTGCCTCTCCTCCCTCCCGCCGGCTCTCCTCCCGCGCTCTCGGTCTCTGAATCTCGACCTTAATTTCCTTCCCCGCCCTGCCCGCTCCCTCGCGTGCCCAGTCACCCAGCCACCGCGGGCCCCGCGGCGCCGCCTCCCCTCCCCCAAACCGCACCCCCTCCCCGGGCGTCCCGAGGGCCGCCGCTGGGCCGCCGCCGCCGCTTCCTGCAGAACCCGTCCGCGCCGACACTCTCCACCTCGCCCGCGAGCCGCCGACCCGCCGACCCGCCGAGCAAAATGGTGAGCTCCTGGCTTCCCGGTGCACCATCCCTCCCGTCCGCAGCCGAGCCCCGACGTCCCCAACCCCGCCCGGCCGCCTCCTTCGGTGGAAAATTCGAGAGACCCGGGCCCGATCGGTGCATGCGACGGCCCGAGCGCGTTGGCGGTCGGGCGGGGGCGGCGGGCGGGCTGCTTGACAAGACGGGGGCCCCCGCGCCCGCCTACGGCCTCTGGGCGCCCCGGTGCCGCCCCGCCCGCGCGGCCGGGATTCCGCCTTGTCGCGACCCTCGCCCCCGCCCCCGCCGTCTGCCAGGCGCTGACCCCTGTCGCCCAGTGTTACTCCTTTCCCGATCCTCCTGCACGTGAAGCCCCCTTCCGCCCCCAGACTCACTGTTTTTCCCAAGTTGGAGGAGATTCTGAAATCCTGGAGAAATGATAATAGGTGGCAAATGGCGCTTTATGTAAGACCCACTTTCTCTCCCGAGCTGCTCTTTCTCCCACTCATTCCCTATTTTCTAGCAATGAGTCTTGGCAGGAATCCTGCCACTTACTTCTGTCCTCTCCTATATTTATGTTGCTGCCGTTTGCAACCTTAGGGGGTTTCTTTAGCTGCTGCTTTTCTCTGCACTGGCGAACCGGAAAGGGCCAAGGTGTATATTCATAAAAACAGGCCAGTTTGGTCTTAGAGAAATGGGGGTGCTTATTTTTTACTGCCTCCCTACTAGCCAGAATGCTTTATTTTCTTTGTTACCTTCGTGTATCTGTCTCTTGGGGTGGTTGTTTTTGAATCATGGCGATTTAAATTTGTCTTTCCTTACCCTCACATTAATCCCTAGGTAGAATTCAGTGCTGTAGTGTTTCAGACCGACGCTAGGGGTGTGTCTCTTGCCTGTCACTGTAGCCAAGAAATCAACGACGCCCTTTTAGCCTGTTACTTTACCGGTTCTGTAGCTCGGGTTAGCATCTGTAGTTTCCTCTTTGTAATGGAGAATTACAGTAGTAAAAATTGCAGCGACAATTGTGTATGTAACCGTTATTCGATGAAGAGATTGGATTGTTGCACTTTGTCCAAAGTTTTTGAACAGTTGTTAGATTTTTAAACTGATATTGGCTAGTTTCTTACCTTTTATTGTAGAGTATTCCAGTCTTTAAGTAGCATTTAAGTAATTCATATAGAATGGCCAATCACGGAAGACATGAATTCTGTTGATTGCAATTGAAAATCAGTTTGGTGGTGCTGGTTAGGGAATAATGTGAAATTCAAATATTCAAGAAAATCACCTTTTAACACAGGGCAAATGATTCAGTGCTTACTGGCATACTGGAAAACCAGGTTAGGAGCCGACTTAAATGATTTGTGATTTTGCTATATAGAGGACGTTTTTTCCTGTCAATTTTGGAGAAGGCTCAGATAGCTTTGGCCAACCAAGTCACAAAACTTGACTTTTCCAGACTCTACTGAAAACAATTTAGAAGGATGAGGCCATTCACAATACAGTCTTTTTGTTGGCACAGTCTTTGAAGTTGGGAATTACACACTAATACTTTAACAGAACTTTGTATACGTGTGTTTTACTTGAAGCTTAGGATCTTCAAGATAATGTTTTTGTTTTTATGAGTATTTGTTTTTTGGTGCTGGGGTTTGCACCCAGGACTTTGCATGCTAAGCATGTATTCCACCACTGTGCTCCCCACACCGGCCCCTTAGCTCTTACATCACTCGTCTTGTTGGTACTCTGTTTCCTAATCTTTGGAAGTATTTTAGGATGTGCCTTACATGCTGTTTTCTTCCAGGTCGTTGTTTTCCTGCTCTTCCCCTCCAGTTTCCTTTAACTTTTCTGATTCACGCTTGTCTCTTTTTCTCTCCTTTCCTTTCAGTACCATTTCAAGACTGGCATAATTCAGGGAATCAGTGGCTTCCCCAGTTCATGATTATTTTGGTCTGCTGAATTATAACAATTGGTTTGGGAATTTCAAGATCCTACCCATATCACAATTTTGACATGTGGGATACAAATTAACTCAAGCCAAATTTTGGAGTGATCTAGTTAATTTTCGTAATCGAACATCTATTTCTGAAAATTTTTATTTGTTTTAGAAAAGTTCTTATAACTCCTGTGGGTGTGGATGTATGATAAAGGGGATCGAACTCAGGGCTTTTTTTGAATGCTAGGCAAACACTCTGCCACTGAGCTACATGCCCAGCCCAAATTCTTACAAGTGTTAGTGGTTGGTTGGTTAGTTGGTTGTTTTGAGACAGGGTTTTGCTGTGGAGCCCAGACTGGCTTCCTAGTGAGGGCAATTCTCCTGCCTCAGCCTCTCGAGTGCTGGGTTTACAGGCGTGCACCACCATGCCTGGTTTTGTTTTCTTAGTTATTTTGGACATACTTACATTTTTGTTAGCAGAATTTATAAATCTATTAGTATCACTGATCAATTGAAGGCGAAAGTAAGAATTTTTAAAATGTAATTGTGTCTTTTAACCAGGTATTTTAGTTGCTGCCTTAAAAATAGTTTACTTTTTTTTTTTGAAAGTTAAATTTTTTTCCCCTTTCTATGCCCTGATGTGAATTTTAAATTGTTAGTAGGAGGATGAAAGGATCTGTATGTAAACATAAGAGCTCCTAGGAATTTTCTCCAAGCCAGGTTGTTTGTTGGGATAGAAAATAATGGATTTTGTTTTGGATGCTTAGGGCTAGGGTTGTAGCCCAGTGGTGCAGCACCTGCCTGGCAAGCGTTGAGGCCCTGAGTTTGATTTCTGGTACCGAAACAAAACAGAACGTCAATTCTTTGGATACTCATATGAACATAGTTTAGTAAGATTTGTTAAGACAACATGAAATCTTATGAAAAGCCTTTTGTCTTTGTGCTTTTTAACTCTTTATTAGAGTTATCTTTATCTTCACAGTCTAACTAGAATTTAGAACAAATTTATTACTGTTTATGATTTTTTTTAAAGAGAAAACAAGCTATTCATCAGGGCCTCAATTAAACTTCACATCAGTCATAAGAAGGCAGTTTCTCCTTTTATTATGGCCTGTATTGGATGGGAAGAATAAAGTGGCTGCAGGTACAAGATAAACATAGAGTCAATCAGCAATGAGTGGAACAGAGAAATACGGAAGAATCAGGTCGTTATTGATACTAAGGCAGTATAAGGATGTGAGATAGGGTTTTGAGGATTAAGTCAGACCAGGAATTTATTCATAGGAACAAATGCTTGTGGATTTTTGTCTGATGTGTGCTTGTTACCCTGTTTGTTGTTGAGGACTTTAAACTGATTAGAGGCAGATTTCTTCTCTCACATAAGTAGTTGTGGAATAATTTAGCATGTGATGAATGTCATATAAGTAATATACTCAAAGCCTGATAGAATATGAGAGAAGAGCAAGATGTGAATTAGGGAAGGTTTTATAAAGGAAGCGAAGTTGTCCTGGGTTTAAAAAGATTGTTAGGATTGCAGAAGGGAGAGTCAAAGGCATCTAGAAGACACTTTAAATCTGGAAGATAAAAGATGAGATAAAAGTGATGTGTGTTGGAGATCTGATTCTCAAAACGTGGTCTTGGACTAGCAGCTTTAGTGCCATCTGGCAGTGTGTTGGGCTCTGCCTTGGAACAACTCTGGGGATGAAGCAACAATATGGATTTTACAGTATGGATTTGTATAGGTGAGTGTTTTATCACTGTCACACTACCGTGATGTTAGTTTAACAAACAATAGGCTCCACGTGTACTTTTTCTCTGAGTGGTTTGTACAGTTCATTCCTCTCTGACTTTGAACATAAGCTCCCTATCTGGAGTGACTTTCTAAAGGAGATTGTGATATAGGCTGAATTTTGAGAGCTACTGTTTAGAGAATATCAGGGGATGTATTTATGTAAACGTTAGTGTCTGTTAGTCTGCCTAGCACAACCTATATTAGTAACAAGACATGATTGTATCTCTTGAGTACTTAATCAAGTGGGTTAAGTAAGAGCGGTTATTCAGTGTGGTATGTGCTGTTAACAAACTGAATGTGAGTGCTTAACGACATGTGTAAGGAAAGAGGTGTACTCCAGACTGGGGTCAGAGTCACGCAGAGCTTCTTGGAAGAGGTGATGCCTGAGCTGACTCTTAAGAGAATCAGCATTGAGCCAATGGGGAAGGGCACTCCAGATAGGGAGCGTATGTTCAAAGTATAGAGGCTTGATTTGGACAAGCCGCTTAGAGCATGGAAGTAACCATAGAGCCTGATTAACGATGGTTTGTTAAACTTAGGCGTTTTCAACATTATGGTAATGTGAAAGTAGTAAGCATTAGGTAGAAACTACTTTAACGTAAACTAACCTCGCTTGGCATGGTGGTATAGGGGGTATAATCTCAGCACTAAGGAGACTGAGGCAGGAGTATCATTGTGAGTTTGGGGCCAACTTAAACTACATAGTGAGACACTGTTTCAGCACAAAACAACAACAAAATACAATAAATCTTATACTGACCATATACTGACCATAATGGTAAATACTTATACAGTTATTCTGGTTTTCAGTGTCAGTATTGAATGAATTATATGAGGTATTCAGTACTCTTTATAAAATGGACTTTGTGTTAGATGATTTTGCCCCACTGTAGGTTAATGTAAGTGTTGTGAGCTTGTTTAAGGAAAGTTACAGGTTAAGCTACAATGTTTGGTAGATTAATCACATTAAGTGTATTTTAAAAGCTGAGCATGGTAGTCTATTCCTGTAACCCCAGTACTTTGGGAGCCTGAGGCAGGAGGGTCACAAGTTCAGGTGCAACCTGGCTTAGTGAGACCTTGTCTCAGAATAAAAAAGGGTTGGGGTTATAGTCCAGTGGAAAGGCCCTGGGTTTAATCCCCAGTGATACACAGGAAAACAAAAACATTTCTAGTATATATTTTCAACTTGTGGTGGGTATTAGGATGTAACTCCATCATGAGTTGAGAAGCATTTAATTCAGCATAGCTAGAAAATAGGGCAGTGGATAGAAAGGAGAGAGGGTTGTGGAGATTGAGGCTGTATCACAGGAGTTGTGCATGTCATAAATTTTTTTCCTTGAAATTTTAAAGCTATTATTAAGCAGGCAAATGACACTATCTCATTTACTGTTAAGGGTTTCTTTGCACGTATTGACTTTTTTTTCTTTTTTCTGTTTTGAGATGGTGGGGATTGAATGTAGGACATGGATTGCATTAACTGCAGTCCAGTTGCAATCCAGTGTAGATTAATTGCACATGCTAGGCAGACACACTACCACTGAGCTATACCTCCAGCTCTATAAGTTGAGTTTAAAGTTGCCTATCTAGGCAATTATGGCCAATAGGTTATATCTGAAGCTCTGAAGAGAGAGCTGGGCTTGAATTAAAGATTTAAGAGCTGTCTGCATTTGCTCCAGGTAGTGGAATCCATGAAATTAGAAGAATATAAAGTGAGACTCAGAGTTATCAAATTCCAAAGCACACTGCATATAAGATGTAGGAAATTGGTGAGCCTCTCATTTAAGAATGAATAAAGAGAGAAATTAATGAAGTGATGTCAGATTGGAGAGACTTTAAAGGAGAAGGGAGATAAGAGTGAACAGTTACTTCACAAATTAGGAAAGAATTTAACAGTGTCCTTTGTCGTGATCAGGAGAGTTCTGGTGACTGGCAATAGTGGTTGTAATGGTAGCAAGGAAAACCAAAGGCCAGGATGTGGTGAACTGAATACATGGACAGACATGGAGCATGGACTACTGTTTAAAACATGCTATAAGAGGAAGACAAAAGCTAGAGAATTTAGGTGTGAGGAAGGATTTATTTTGGGTCAGAGGACTAAGCCAGAAAAAGAAAGGGAGAAGTTCTTTTCAGAAAATGATGGAACTATTGATTGATGTCTCTAAGGAGGTAGAATATAACTCTCCTTAGACAAGAAGAAGGAGGGATTCTTTTCATCTCTTAACATGAAAAAGAGGTAAAGATAAAATCTGTTTCATAGGTGATGTAAGAGTTCACGGTGGAAAGGAATTTACTTTCATTTGGAAACCATTGGTAATCTAGAAATACGGTGCTGGGTAATCTGGAAGAAGTGGAAATTGTAGGTGGAAGTACTGCTTTGAGGTATTATGGGTATAAAGTTACAAAGATTTGAAAGTGAATAGAGATGGGGACATTGTAAATACAGAGTTGAAAAAAATAGAAATTGGTTATGAGAAAGTAGTCATAAAGGGTAACAATCTAGTGATTGGATATAAAGATAAGTGTACATTGTTACTAAAAGGTAGGATACTAGAACTGAATTGACAGCTGAAAGAAGTATTAAAAGATTTTACTTTTAGATACTAAATGTAAAGAACTTGAGACATCCCACTATAAAAAGTAGATTTGGAATGTTTTGAGTCAAGTTGATAACTAGAGATAGGTTATGATGGGGCTTTTCAAAAAGATACTGATGGTAATAGTCAATAGAAGGATAGTAATAATCTTCAAGATAGTAAGTGCAGTTTAGTCCTAGGTGATGAAAATAAGATCTCAAGGGAGTTTTCTAAATACTTCGTATATAATAATTGACATGAAGTAGTGTTGAAGGAGAAACATGTCAGTAAATAAGTAGAATAAGAGTTAGATGGTAATGAAACATAGGTGGCAATAGATGATTTTTGAAAGAAAGGACAAAGGATGGTTACCTTACAGTTGAAGTAAGTTCTTTTGGGTTAAAGATGTGGATATCCTTTAGAATTAGGAAATAGAAGCTGTGAGAGAGTTGTGAGAATGATTGAGGGAATAAGCCCTAGAAGAGATAGAATAAAAGGAAAGACTGTAAATCAAAAGAGAAGTTGGGGGGGGGGGATCAGGGTAAGACTACATCATGACCACACATACATTTTAATAACGTGGTTCATACCAGGTGGCCTAAATCTCAGTATCTCGATTCAGGATAGTCTAAAGCAAGATTCTTTGCTAAGATTGGGACTAAAGCGAATAGACTGGGACGGTCAGTGCTGTGGAGAAGATTATGCTATCAGTTTGGGGGAATTTTATAGACAGTTAATGGGGTATTCATTATCAGTAAAGAGTAGGTAAGAACCAGGAGGAGGTAACAGTAGGTCAGTGACAAAGGAAATAAGTCTGGGAAATGAGTTTTAGCAAGCAAAGAGGCTAATACTTTGCCAGTTTTTGCTTTAATAACTCAGGTTTATTTGTGTCTGTGATCGAGTTACTAGATCTAAAAGTCACAGTTTCCTGAGTTGAGCAGAATTTGTAAGATTTTAAAGTTTCTAAAGATGCTCCATCAATGTACACATATACATTTGCTTTAAAAGTCCAGTGATACTGAAAGCTGTAAAATGGAAGGTAAGTCTCTTATGTACAGCCTGCTAAAAAGGAGTTTTAAATTTTTTCCCTCTCCTTCCTTTTGGGACAGTGTATAATTTGTTACCACAAAGGGATTTCAAAATAGCATGCTCCAGTTTACTCATAATCAGTTTTATTCCAGGGTTCTAAACTTTGTTTTAAATGTAAACATTGAGTCAGAAACAATTCATAATTGTAGGTAGGTAGCATTTTACAATGATTGAGGTTGATACTTTAATAAAAGTCTGAGCTGTGACAGTATTATAAAATTCTTATGAAAAGTAATGTTCTACTAGAATAAATTTTGTACTAAACTGTTTCCACTTAACATCTTATTAAGTACAATGGCCTAGTCAACAAATTATTGAAAAGAGAAAGACTTCCAAAGTGTAGTGGATAAAGTATCTATTTTATTTCAAGAATTCTAGATTAAAATTTTTTTCCTCATTTTTATTTTTTCCAAGTAAGCCTTTTTGTTTAGCAGTTCTCATTCATTCTTTCCCTTTCTGAGTTTTCTCCTTACCATCTGGTATTCTCTTCGTGGTTGAATAGTACATTATAGCATACATACATAGATATGGTACAGGAATAAATGTAATAAATGAAATGTGGCATATATGTTTCTGTGTTTTTAGTTTTTATAGATATTATAAAATGTTTAAAACATTTGATTTTTGTAGGACATCATTAAAAGTTTAGCATTAATTCAGAAAGTCACAGATTTCCATAGTTCATTTCCTTCCCAGTTTATCTAGCTCTTTCTTAGAAATACCGAGGGAGAGCCATATTGGTATCCCAGAAACCATTTCTGTGAATGACATGCCATTTTTACTTTTTTTTTTTCTAGTAATGTTAACAAAATTAGTTAATAATTTGGCTGGGTCTGTTGTACACAATGCAGAGTATTCATTTTTATTTGTATGTTTAGAATTTTAAGTATGCTTTTTAACCCAGGCACAACTGGAGAAAGCATATTTGCCTATTAAAAAGGTTCAGGCTGTTGCCCTTGGCCCTTATGTGAGCTGTTAGCATTTTTGTTTATTTATTTTTTATTTAGTTTTAGAGATGGTTTTCTTTTATATCCTTTTAAGTGTGCTGCCAAAAGCAGTGTCCTGTTTTAGGCATGCAGTAAACTAGCATCTTGTGGAGTTGTTTGCTTATAAGGCAATATTTAATGAAGATTAGAATCCCAGGAAAAATAAGTGATAATGGGTAATGAGAAAATCTGATCTTATGTTTATAATGCAGCTATTTTCCTAGCAAATAGAATTTTATGAACTATATAAACTAACAGTTTTTTCAAGTAAAAGAGTGAACTTGAACCCAAGGGTACTTCAGATTTGCCTTCCTGACTGGCTGTTACATCTTTAACATCTTTTTGATTCATTATCTTACAAGGGACCATGACCTTGAGAGCCTTTTTGCCTCCAAATAGCATCAGCATGAGTTTGGGGACACAAAACACATGAACCTTTTAGAGGGGACATTCAAACCATAGCATTCTGCCCTCTTGCCCCTCCCACTGCCTCGTTGTCACATAAAAAATACATTTGTTCCATCCTCATAGTCCCAAAAGTTTTCACTTGTTCAGCATCAATTTAAGGACCCAAAATCTTCATCTGAATCAAGTCCAATTTACCTCAGTCCAAGGCAAATTCCTCACCATCTTGTGACATTAACAAGTTACATGCTTCTAAAATGCACTAATAGGACAGACATGAGATGGACATTCCCACTTCAACCTTTGTTGCTTAGGTATTTCTCCCACCAGAGGTGCTAGTTCATTGATCTTCAGTTTTGCATTCCATGAAGTGCTAGGACGTGAATATATTTGCAGCTGTCTAAGAAGAATGGCCTTCGATTTCTAGTACCTTGTTCTTTTTCATGAGTTTTCACTAGAATGATCTTCACTGTCCTTGTTTTTATCAGCCTTCTTGTCAGAACCATGTAATTGCTATGAAGTTTCAGGCTTTTCTGTACATCTCTTTTTTTCTGAACCCTTACAATAGTGATGTTAACCCATTTATGAAGGTAGGGACCTCATGATTGAATTATCTCTTAATGTCCCACCTTTCAGTGTTGCGGTGGAAATTTCAAAATGAGTTGTGGAAGGGATACTCAAACCATAGAACTAGGTTAGTTCCATCATTGCAGAACTCTGTTTAATGCTGCTCTGAAATAACTATGCTTGTGCACTTTGATAAAACTTACAGAAGCAGTAACCGCCTAATTACAAGCATGAGATTTGGGGTTGGGAAAGATCTGAATTCAGGTTCTGGCTGTGCCATTTATTAACACTGACCTTAAATGAATACCAGGAGTTCTAGATTTTGATTTACTACAAATATAAAATGGAAATAATACCACCCTAAGTTGCAGTAAAAACAATTTCTGGAAATCTAGTAGTACTCATTAAATGTATTTGGTTTTTCATTCTTGACTTTGTACTGTTGAACCCCCTTGGATAGTTTTCCTCTTTTGACTTCTGTAACCTTTTTTATGGTTGTCTTTCTACCTTTCTGACAATCTTTATTTATTTTTTTTTTGGTACTGGGGAATCGAATTCATGACTTCGTGCTTGCTAGGCAGGTGCTTATGCCACCGAGCTAAATCCCTGGCCCTCTGACAACATTTAATCTTTGCTGCTAACTTCCTCTGGGTTTGATCCAAGGTCCTTTTAAATATGATTGTATCACTTTTTTTTTTGGGTACTGGAAATCGAACTCAGGACCTTGCATTTGTCAGATAGGTGCTTGTGCCACTGAACTATATCCCTGGCACTGATTATATCACTTTCATACTTAAAAATCCCATAAGGACTAATATCCCTAACATTAATTCATAGACTCCATAATCATTCTTGAGGTTTTCTAAGTGGAAATATTCACTCCTAAGTGGAAACTTAGTGTGATCATACTTTCTTCTTCTCTTCATTTCTGTCTAGGTTGTAAGACAGTCACTAGTTGCATTTCACACAGTGCTTAATTTTAAAATACAAATTGACTTAGAGAAATGTGTACAATTTCCAACGATTAGTGCTTTTTGCCAAGTAGCAATTCTTTAGTCCAGAATATACTAAGAAACTGAAAGCAGCGGGCTACAGAGGAATATGATATTGTTCTACTATGTTAATATTTTTTATTAGGATTTTGTTTTTGTTGGTACTGGTGACAACGTGCCATAAATGTGTCTGCACACTACTCTAATACCTTAGGCCATGTTATTGTTAGCATGTACTTTTAAAAAATCCATAATTCTTTTTTCAAGATCATAAATGTCATCATACAGTGAACATGTCCTTTCATTTAGATTCCTCCAATGCCTCTTGAGTTAGCTACTTTATTCCTGTAATGACTGCTTTTGTTGTAGTTCCATTTCCTTCACATGTGAACTATTTCTGTAGCCTGAAAAGTGCTTTTTAAAATTTTGCTTCCAGTTTCTTCCTCCTTTGTTCTTTTGTACTGCCACCAGAGTTTATCTTTTGGAAAGGAAATCTGACATCATTGCCCTCATACCTCAGGCGTTTAATGGCCATATGTAAGTGTTTTATTATTTTCTTCATGCCCGAGATGCAAAATCTGACACCTGCAAATTAAAGGAGGAAAGGTTTATTTTGTCTCGGTTTGTACAGGTTTCAGTCCCTAGTCAGCTGGCTCCAGGGAACGACCGTGGCACAGGGGCAAGGCAGAGAAATAGCTGTTCTCCTTATGACAGGAAGCAAAGAACCATGGAGGAGGTAAATTGTTCCAGGCCATGCCCCACCTAACAGCAGGTCAGCTATAAGCCACCATAATCCAATCACCTTTCAAAAGCCTTTCTGTGATGGCATGAGTCTTTGGGGGAAGATACCTAGATGGAAACTGTAACATTCTATCTCTGGCCCCCAAAAGACTTGTAGACATCTCTTTATGCAAAGTGAGTTTAGAACATCTCTAAGAGCTGCCAAAGACCTAACAGCTCCAGCATTGCTGAAAAGTCCACGTCAGAAGTCTCCTCTGATAATCAAAGCAAACTCTTAGCTCTGAACCCCTTTTGAAAAAGAAAAAAAAAATTAAACACTGCTAGCCTACAATGGCAAAGGGTAAATATTCCCATTCCAAAAGGGAGATTTAGAGGGGTGGAAAGGAATGGAGCACAAAGCAAGACTGAACCCCAGCAGAAAAGACAATAAGGCCTGTGCATCTGTGTCCTGCATGTGAGATAAGTGACAGCCCTGAGATACAAACTCCAAAGGGCTTGCTTGGGTGGCCCCAGTCCTGTGGCAGTGCTGGTGGTTGTACTCCTCAAGGTTTCTCTACTGGACTGGCTTTGCTCACTCCTTTCAGCTTCGCTCCTGTTTTGTGTTTCTGGCTTCTACTTTCTGGGGTCTCCACTGCACCTTTAGTTTCAGTCTCACAGCTTCATACACTGCTCTCTTGGCATACTCCTTGGCCTCTCAGGGCTCCTTCTGAGATCTGGATAGAAGCCTCCCTGACCCCACAACTTTTAATTTTGCATGCCTGTAAAACCAGCACCATGTGGGTGATGGAGGACTGCTGTCAGCTCATGCTGTCTTTTATCACTACTGCAGAGGTCTCTGAGTACCTGGATGACTGACCATGAATTGTATACCGAGGGACAGACTCCACAGGCCTCTGCTACCCTCTTTTCTGGAGCACTGTTCCCTGGGACTTGAGTCTTTGACTCGTAATTTTGAGCCTATGAAGGGTACGACCTTGTTGTGGCCTCAAAGCAGCTTTCCTGTTTGTTGTGATGAAGACTACTTCGCTTCTTTTTAGTACTAATCTGTTCAACCACCAAACTCCCCTCTGCTCTGGTTTTGTGACTGCTTTCTTTCTGGCAAAACTGAAAACTTTTAACATAGCTTGAACCACTGACGGTACATGTACAACTGACCTATAAGGTGGCTTGTATCACTAGTGATAAAATGGATCTAGTGACTTATCAGTTTTTTTACTAATAAAATAAATAAAAAGTATAAATGGACCAAATCCAGCTGCTTAAATTTGAATAATTATTGCCCAAGTGTAAATACTATTCATACCAATTATATTATTATAGTAAGCAACAAATTTATTTCATTAAAGAAAGTTTATTTCTACCCATGAATAGTTTATCAGTGATTTATTTTCTAATTTTTAATATGAAAATCTTACAAGTAGCCCATTGCTGATGTATATTGTATGCATTTACAACTGCTATACCACAGATCAGCTCTAATTTTTTATACCACTTTAATGTTTTTTAATACACTGTAATATGATGACTCTGGTCTGCTAAATCAGTGCCTTCATTTGCATAATTACAAAGGACAGTCCTGCATGGACCACTGGTGGCTCAAGCTGACAGGATTGTTTGAATTGAAATCAGGGCTACCTAGTAGCAAGATTTAGGAATTGTAGCCCAGCATGAATGTGTTAAAGTGGACTTTTTGCTTCTGATTTTTAGTATAAACCTGGCTAAAATCCCTCATCAGAATTCATACCACAGCCTCAACATTGAGCTGCCTTGATCTCTGTCAGATTAAGTAGTTTCATCTCAGTCTTCCTTAAAAGTCTTAGAATGTGAGTAGAATGTAGACAGATTTCCTGCCAAAGCATAACACACATGATCCTGAGTGAAGTTACTAATGGATCCCAGCTGAAAATTAGTCCCTTAACATCTACATTTCTGTCAGCATTCTGGTGTTTGAGCTCTGACCAGAATATCTTACCAAACTCAGTTTACAGCATTCTAGGTTTGCTTCTTTGGCTGACATCTCCAAACCTTTCCAAAGTCCTGTCTGTCTGTCTGTCTGTCTGTCTATTTTCTGGGTACCAGGGATTGAATTCATAACCTTGCACTTACTGGGCAAGCAATCGAACCACTGAGCTAAATCCTCGGCCTTTTTTTTTTTTGAGACAGGGTCTCACCTTGTAGTGCAGACTGGTCTTGAACTCAAGGTGATCTTCCTGACGCAGCCTCCCAAGTGCTGTAATTACAGGTGTGCCACCATGCCTGACACTCTTACTACATTTCAGAAGTCCAAAGGTTTCTAAACCACATGATCCAGTACAGTCACAGCAATGACCCTACTGCTCTAGTACCAAAATCCATTGTAGTTTTTTTCCTTGTTCAGACAAAATACATGATCCCCTCAACTTAAAAGGTTTATTTTGGCTCACAGTTTATAGACGTTTCAGTCCATAGTGAGCTGGCTCCAAGGTTCAGTGGCATGGTGGCAAGGCCTGGGCAGAGGAAGGATGCTCACCTCAGGGCAGTTAGGAAGCAGAGAGAAGGGAGGAGCCTGGGAGAAGGTGACCTTCCATGACCCAGGGCTTTCTCCCTGCCACCTGATAGCAAGTCAGCTACTGTAAGCCTTCAGCTGGCATAAGCCTTCATGATCTAGTCACTCTTAGAAGCCCCACATGAGCAGATGAGGCTTTGGGGGGATATCTAGATATAAAACAAACTGAGCAACTCTCAGTGTAGTCCATCCCATGTTGAAGGATGTGTACCTGCCTTCCCTTCTAAGCTATGGGCCCCTTGAGGGCAGAGGAAGCATTTTGGGTGGCAGTAATGTGTCTGTAAATCTAGTTCTCATTGTGGTAATTTTCATGTAATATAGAGGTGCAGTGGAGCTAAGCTATATTACCATTTAGAACTGGGGAAATTTTTTTTCAAGTCCGGTAGAGAAATTCTTTGAAAGCCTGAGTGTTAGATACTGTGGGAAAGTTTCCTTTGCTTGCCAGATATTTAATGTTCACTTAGTACATGTATCAAAAATGTCAGACAAAAATATGAAAGAAAAAGACAACAGCCATAGAGAGATATTGTAGCATAGATTGAATCAGCAACGTGGAGGAAAAACTAATACAGTACGTGCTATAGAAGAGCTATTATAAGGTGGTATGTGGTTTTTTTGTTTTTGTTTTTTTTTTTGCTATTCTACCCAATTGAAGCTTAATGTGTAGCAATTTGAGTACTTTATTACTGATTCTAGTCACATTCAGAGAGTCATATAATGTCAATAATTGTTTAACTGCAAAAAAGAATACTATAATCTTTTTGGTATCTTTAGTTTTTATCTTCTATAATATAAAATTGGAATGCCTATGAGTACTTTTTCACTGTAAAAGAATTATTGCTTTAAAACTTGCCTGCTTGATTTAGAGTTTTTATGATTATTGGGCTAGGTGGGTAAAGTGTTTGGCAAACTGAAAAATGCTGCTTGCATTTTTTTTTTTTTTTCTTTTGGGAAGTGGTACTGGGGATTGAATTCATGACTTCTCGCTTGCCAGGTAGACACTTGTGCTGCTGAGCTAAATCTCCTGACCCCTTCCTTTTTTTTTTTTTTTAAAGCTGCTTGCATTTTTTCTGAAAGAATCAAACTACTGAAAACTACTGTGTAATATTCTTAGCAGGTCTGGATTGTAATCAGTTCTTCTCTGCAACCTTCTCTCAGTAATATACTAATTATCAAAGTAAGTAATAGGGCATTTTTATCTACAAAGTAACAAAATGACTTAAACAATAAGGAACACGTTATTTCATAAAAGGAGAAACACAGAGCCAGAGATTTACAGGGGTGGTTAGCAGTTTATCACCTTCACTGGGGACATAACTCATTTACTTTTAAAACTTCTACATGCCAGGAGAGGCTGCCAAAATATCAGACTGAAGAAGAGTTGGGGAATCATTCCTTTAGCGTAACTTCTTTTCAAGTCTCTTAGTAGACTTTTTATCTGTAGGTCTCATTGTATTCTCTTTGGCTCTTTCATACTAGAAAAAAACCAGATGGATAGACCCTGTAAATACTAAAACAACTTTACAATATTTTATTTGATACTCTGAACAAAGGTCACAGATTACTGATGAGAATGTAAATAGTAGAAAGTGTAGCTTCTGATTTTATCCTGTGCTTTTCCCATGCCTTTGTGTAGCTGTTCTCTAATGTGATCATACTGTTCATCTGTTTTCTTTGCCTAGTTTACCATAACAAAAATTGCACTTTGCTCTGGAAGGATATTGTCTCTGTACTAGCTTTTCAAGTAAAGGAGGACTGTCTATTTTAGCAGTAGCAAATATTTTAGGCTTTGCAGGTCATACTGTTTTTTGCAATGATTCTACTTTGTCATTGTAGTATGAAGCATCTACTATAGCCAACTCATAAAATAAACGAGAATCACTGTTCTAGTAAAAGTTAAATTATAAACACATGGGGTAGAGATGTACAGATAAGTGATTTCTACTCAGAAAACTATATATATTCTTTAGAAATTCTTGCATCTCAATAATAAAAAGATAAGTTGGCGTTAGCACATTGACATGTAGCTTAGCATCATTAGTCATTAGGGGAATGGACATCAAAACCACAGGGTTATACTACTTCACATCAAAAAGACAAGGAAGAAACTAGAGCCCTTGTACATTGCTGGTGCTAATGTGAAACTGTTTAGAAAACATTTCATTAAATGTTAGACTCAAAGTTGCTATGAAATCCAGTACTCTAGGTACATATACCAAAAAGTGAAGTGTGAAATGAAGCAAAAAGTTTGTATATGCGTATTCACAGTAGTATTATTCGGAGTATGCAGCAGGTGGAAAGAGCTCAAATGTCTATTGACTGATGAGTGGATAAATAAAATGTGTGGTAGTTACAGTGAAATATTCAGTAGTAAAAGATGTACTGATTCTTGCAACAAACCTGGATTAATCTTGAGAATATTGTAAGTAAAAGGTAAATTGCAAAGGATCACATATTGTATGATTCTATTTATGTGTAATATATCCAGAATAAGCAATTATATGGGGTGAAGAAAGTAGATTAGTGGTTGCCTGCCAGCCAGTTGCAGTGAGGAGGGTTGATGGATTGCCAGGTGGGAGGCCTGATTGGGCCTGGTGCCGTACTTCACCGGCCCAACAGCTCATTCTCGTAAGGAGTAATGTCCTTCTGTCAGACCATGCCTGCCTTTGTTTCCTACAGTGTTTTTATCGTGTCCATTTGGTTATTCTAGTTTTTCATTGAGAATTTACTGACCCTGTTGCACATTTACCTTCTGGGTTCAACTGTCACTTGAGGTTTGTGGATGTCCAAACTTAAGTATTCATTGCCTTCAGTTTACTAACTCATACTGTCCCTTCCCTCCTCACTCCTTCCCTCCTCTTCTCTGTCTCACCTTCATTACGAATGTACACCACCATAACTAACCAAACTATTTCTTTTGCCTTCAGTTATTTAACTGTCACCCAAACTCCCGTTGTTGGAACTTTATTTCTTCTGTTTTGAGATTATTTTTTTCAGTTGTATTTATTAGAAATGCTGTGCCTACAGAGTTCTTTGGTTTTGGGGGCAATTATATGTGTTTTTAAAATTAAATATAGTGCAGATTTGGTGGTACATGCCTGTGATTCCAGCACTTAGGGGACTGAGGCAGGAGGGTTGCTGTGAGTTTGATGCCATCCCTGAACTGTAGTGAGCGCAAGCCTAGCCTGAAGTCCATAATGAGGCCCTGTCTCAAACAAAACCCAAAACAAAAAATGTGGTTCCAAAGTAAGTATTTGAACCTGTGAGAAGTTGTTGGACACATTCCATGTCAAAATGTTTTGTATTTTCCATTTTTTTACTATACTTGTCAGCTGTCTTCATTTATCTTGCACCTTCTTATTATGTTTGTGTGACTAACTACTATGTTAGATTCAGGAATAACACATTAAAATTGCTATACTATTGTGAGTTTGTAGTGATAAACCACTGGAATTTAAGCATTCCAAGATAAGGAAAAATGACTTCAGTAACCTACTAGTTCAATTGTTGTCTTGGTTACTTTTCTTTTGTTGCTGAGACAAAATACCTGACACCCAAAATTAGGGAAGGAAAGGTTTTTTGATCTTACAGTGTTTTGGAGGTTTCAGTCCATACTCAGCTGGTTCTGAAGCAGGGTGGTGTGACTGAGAGGCAGCCTTTCATGGCGGCTGCAAACAGCAAGAGTAAACAGGGCAAAGGGAAAAAACACGCCTTCTTTCCTGCCTTGCATTGTATGCTGGCTCCACCTCGGGGCGGGTGCAGCACTCACACCGCCAGTCCAGCACTATACAATGAACCAATCACAAGTACTAGATTCACCCACCTCTTTGACTGCGTGAGGCTTGGGGGACACAAACCATGGCACAAACCGTGACAATTGTATAATACAGAAAGGCTGTAGCTTTATGATATATTGGTAAATGTATGAGAATTACATTAGTTTAAATTTGGTCTCCACCACTACCAGCTGTGTGACCATGCATAAGCCGTTTAATCTTGATAACCCTCTTTATTGGTGGATAGTTTGAAGAATAAATGAAATTGTCTGTCACAGAATGTCTAGTACATGAATGTTATTTTACTTTTGTGCACTTGGTTGATATTAACCACCCTCAAAGTTAACACCTGAAGTCTTTTCTAGATCTATTAGTCTTTCTTTAACAGTTGCTTTAAAGTTGAAATAGTAATGTTCACTTGAGTATGAACTAAAAGTAGTCATTGACATTTGTAGCATCTGAATAGTTTTAGACCTTTAAGAATTGTTTTAATTTGAGGAGTAAGTTTTCAGAATGAAACCAGATGAAACGAACTAACAGGTTTGTGTTTTTATAAACTTAGAGTTAAAAAGACCTCTGCATTTTTGCCCTGCTTTTGCCCTGAGTATTGCTTTTTGAGAAATAGCTTCGTAAAGTGCCATTCTGTCTTTTCTGGACATAATATTCAATTTTTTGAGAGTTTAAATACTGAAAGTCTCAACCTGGGGCAGTTGGGAGTTGGGGTACAGAGGAAGGATTTATTTACACATGGACTGGGGAGTCATATTTTCCTAGTCTAGGGCAAAAAAAAAAAAACGGAAGAAGGTTTACTTAAAGATTTCTAAAAGGATATTTCAGTGATAATCTAAAGATATTTAAATATCTTCCATGTGTGATGTACTGAGAAATAACTGTAGTGAACAAAACAAACAAGTACTTTGCTGTTCATGAAGCTCGTGCAGTGTGATAAATAATCATAATGAGAACCTGATGCCATTGTGGAGACATATCTTTATGTTTGAGACTAGTTAAACATGTTTCTCATCCATGGCCACAGTAATTGTGTGATTATATTTTTCTCCAAGAGGGTAGACCAAAATAATATGGTCTGTCTTTTTGTGATCATTAAATAAGAAAGTACTTGTGATTGTATTTTACAGTAAGTTGGTCTTTTTTGAAAGTTTACTCTCAAGGATCATTAAAAATCACTTTTTACATCTTGGGTTGATAATTTCTCTTTTATTTAGCAACTTGCATATACTTAAGTTGTTATTGATAAAATTGAATTTATATCATACTTTTAATATGATTTACAAACTTTATAGAAAGTCTGCAGCTACCAAAAAAATTAGAACTGTTTTTCTTCTTTACCTATTTTTAAGCCTTTGTTAAATATTACCCTCATTGATTTCCAAAACTCTATTAGAATATGAATTTTAATAATATGTTAACATATATGTGTATATACGTATTTATAGTCTATCATGGCATAAGAAGGCATTGTAGAATAATGTTTGTATAGATTATGATAGAGCCATAAGAGTATTAAAATCCTTAGATTGCAACCATAGTCTATTGTTTTTCTTCCTATAGTTGTCATTAGTGAATTTTTCTGCTAATGCTTTATAAGTTTTGGTGTTTTATTATTTTTGATTCTTGTTCAACTTCATTTTGTTTTTTTACATTACTTGGAGACATGGTCTCGCTGTTGGTCAGGCTGGCATCAAATTCCTGGCCTTAAGTTGTCCTTCTGCCTCAGCCACCTGAAAACAGCTTGTCGCACTGCACCTGGCTCTGTGTTTGTATTCTGTTCATTAACTTTCCCTTGGGTGGGAAAAAAACATCTACATCTATATACGGATAATTTCAAAAATTGTATCTCTAGCCACAACTTTCCCCTGAGCCCATGTTCTGTAAGTACTTGTTGGATCTGTTTTGTTGATATCCAAGACCCCTACAGTTTCACGATTTTGTGTTTGAGAGGGCTGTTAAGAATATGCAGTGTTTGTACTTTGATCATGGCTAGCATATTGCATAGCACATGTACGTTTTCCTCTTCCTCCACTGATAGTTCTGTTAAGGAGTATGGATAATAGGTTCTTGTCCTCTTTACATGCAGAAAAAATATTTCAGAGTAGTATTACAGTATAAATACAAATTTACATAATAAAAGTTTATCCAGATAACTCTATAATCGTGTTTTAAAGATTAATCAGATTATAAATATAGTTCATGAACTGAATTCTTTCCATGATTCAGTTTGTGAACCAAGGTACCAGTGTATATAAATGAAGAGATGAATAAATTTGACTACATTAAAATTAGGGATCTATTTTTTAAAATACGACTAGCAGTTCTTTACTTAAAGGAGATTGGATTCCTAGGAGAAAATAACTAATTTCAGGACTGGGGTAGGGAAGTGTGCAATATATGCTTGAAGCATCTTGTTCTGTAAGTTTAAAAAGTGTTCAAAATATGGGCATGTCAAAAGGACACAGGGACTATCACTGGCCAACTTAAACATCAAATTAGATAATGGTGATAAATGATTATAACTTATTGACATAAAATATATAAATCCAGATTAAAATACACAAACACAGAAATAATCAGAGTAAGGAAACTTTTCCTTACAGAAGTCCAAGTAATGTTGAAAGAATGGTGGAATTAAGACATTACTATATGGTATGTTATGTATCACTTGCATATTATTTCATAACAAATACCCAAAAGTATAGTAGCCTAAAATGACACATATCAACACAGTATATATGGATTTAGCTCTGCTTCGTAGTCTTTTCAGAAGGTTGAGGTGTCCCAGGGTATGTAGTCTCTAAAGGTTTGATTAGAAACCTAGAAGCCTAGAACTAGAAGCCTAAGGATTCTGTCCTCCACAGAACCATTTGTTTTATCTTTAGGTGCTTGGTATGTCACCTTTAAAATTTTAGCCCTATTATATCAGTTACATGTACGGCAGTATTCTGTGGTTTTAATGTGCGTTTCTCTAATATGTAATGATAATACTTTTTCATGTGCTTCTCTGCTAGTACTGTATCTTTTTTGTTGTGAAATATCTATTCAAGCCATATCTTTTGGTTGTTTTTGCATATTGATACATTTCCTTTCTAGAATTTTTATTTTAAAGAGAAAAAAGATAAAATAGTTTCAAAACAGGCTAGTAGGAAAGTAATAAGACATTGTGCATTGTTATATTCATAATAGTTGTTCAGAGTACAAGATACAGGCATGAAATACTGTCCAAACAATATTAGCACAATGAACTAAGAGATGCCTAGCTATATAACTGTCTTAACTAGTGTGTGTGTGTGTGTGTGTGTGTGTGTATGTGTGAGTGTGTGATTCTTTCCCTTCCTTCCTTTCCCATTTCTCCCATCACAGTTTTTCTTTTCTTTTGCACTGTTTCTTCTCTATTCCCAGTATCTGTTGTACAGTTTGAATCTTATTTACTTGTTGTTTCTCACACTAGTGAGACAGTATGATACTTACACATAAGGGTCTAATTTATTTCACTTATGAGTATGGTCTTGAGTTATATCCATTTACCTATGTAAAAGTCAAGTTTATCCTTTCTGACTGAGTAGTATGGAATCTATCTATCTATCTATCTCTCCCCCCTCTTTTTCAAGACAGGGTTTCACTATGTAGTTCAGGCTGGCCTTGAACTTACTAACATACTTTGCAGCCCGGGGTGGCTTCGAACTCTCAGCAATCTGCCTGCTTTAGCCTCCAAGTGCTAGGATTACAGGCCTGAGCCACTATACCCAGCCTGGAATTACTTGTTAACAAAGATTTTTCTCCATTTAATTACCTGGATACCTTTGTTGAAATCCTTCTTTCTTTGCTTTTTCTGTTCCATTGATCTTTGTATGTTTTGTTTTTGTTTTTGTTTCTGTTTCTGTTTTGAGACAGTGTCTCATTATACAATTCAGGGTGACCTTGAACTCACTGTAGCCCAGGCTAATCTTGCTGCAAACCTTGCCTCAGCCTCCAGAGTGCTGGGATGATAGGCATCCACTAACATGCCTGGCTGTTTGTTCTTCTAACAGTAGCACTCTGTTGATAACTCACTTTATAATAACTAAGTCAGGTTTATATGAGTCCTTAGGTCTTTTGCATTTCCGTGTAAATTTTATACTTAGTTTATTGATTTGCATAAAATACTCCATGAGACTTTGGGGTTATCTTTTCTTTAGCTTAATTTGTGAAGAATTGCCATTTTAAAACATGAGTCTTCTGACTCTAAACATAGTATGTTTTCTTTTAAGATCATGTTTATCTGGCTGTTTAATAGTTTTTGTTGTATTCTCTGCATACATTTTACTGTCTCTAAATATTTTGTAGTTTTGATTTGTAAGTAGAAATTTTTTTAGTTTTATTTTTTAGTTTCCAGAATATAAAAATAAGTTTGATGTTTGTGTATTAACCTTTTATCATGTCACCTTAATTCATTTATTGCTTCTGATAGCTTTTGTAGTTGCTTGGAATTTACATACATACGTAGTTATTTCATCTGCAAGTAAAGGTAGTTTAGTCTTATTTTTTTCCTAACCTGCATGTCTTGTACTGTAGTGGTACAGGCATCTTTATCTTTTATGGATAAACAGAGAAAGGAATTCAGTCTTCTACCATATTGTGTGTAATGTAGATGCTTTATTTGAAGAATTTTAAATACCCATTATAGTAGTTTTATCATAAATTGGCTTTAAAATTTATCAGGTGCTTTATTGTGTCTGTTGAGTCGACTCTTAGCAATCTGTATGGTATTTGTTTGTTTGATTTTTAGCCTGTTAATACTGTGAACCACATTGATTTTTAATAATAAGCCAACCTTGCATTGCTGAAATTATCATTAATTGGTCAGGATATTTAAATTTTGTTTTCTAGTTGCAGCTGGCTGAACCTAAGGGCTTTGCATTGATGGTCATGTGGAGGTGATTTTGGTATAGGGACAGCATTGGCCTCATAAAATGAACTGACAATTATCTTTCCAACCTGTTCTAGTTTTTGAAGGATTTGAACATTGGCATGGTTTTGGATTTCACCTTTCTGATAAATTGACTTTTTCAGCATTATATAAGAGCCTTCTTCATTTCTAGTGGAATTCTGGGTTCTCAACTTTACATTTTCTGATTGTAAGAGCCATTGCACGTTTCTTATTAGTGTTTGTGAGCCACATCTTTATCTGTTTAGTTTTTACCTGTCTATAACCTATTTTAAAATGAGTTTTTGTAGATAGCTTATTCATCTAGTTGCATCTTGTTAATGAGCATTATTAGACCAGTTACAGTTAAGTAGTACATTGCTATAAATGGTTGCCGTGAAATTTAAGTCTTGCTATTTACTTGATACTTGTTTCTTGATTTTTATTTTATGCATTTGCTTTCTTTTATAATGAATCTTCTGATCAGGTGTGGTGGCACACAACTGTAATCCCAACACTAAGGAGGAAACCAAGGCAGAAGGATCTTCATGAGTTCAAGGCCAGCCTGGGGGCTACATAGTGAGTTCAAGGCAAGCCTGAACTATGTAAGAGATAATGTCTCAAACACACACATACAGTTTTCTTTATGAGCATATTAGAGTTCTCCTGAGAATTAATTTTATTGTATATTATTTTCTAACATGGTTATGGCGGTTCAAAGTCTGATTCACTGTTCTAAGCTAGAGATTCAGGTAGCTGGTATTATAATTTGAAGGCCTGCCTAGAGCAGAAGAGTTGATAGTATAAGTTCCATGCTGAGACTGAAAGCCTGAGAACAGAGGAACAGAAGGCAGTAGACCAAATTTCTTCTGTCTTTTTGTTCTGGTTTGCTGTTTAACAGAGTGATACTTACTGATGCTTTTCTCAGTTCACCAGTTCAGATCCTAATATCCAGAAACAGTCTTTTAACAGAAGGTCAGAAATAATGTTTAACTGACTATCTGGGCATCCCTTGGCAGATAAGAAGTAGCCATACTTTTTTATTTGGGGCCTTTCTTGATTTTTTTTTTTTTTTTTTTTTTTACTAAGTGGGATAATAAAAGCTGAATATGGGGCAGAATCATATTGGCTATATTGACAAAAATCATCTCTATACTGCTGTGTTTTGTTTTTCCTTTTAAAAATGTTTTGCAATGGTAGACAAACTTGAAGACTGTCTTGCCATATAAATTCAAAGTGGAAATTGAGGGTGATAGGGTGGAGATACTGTTGCTGCTTGGGAGTTTTCTGAAAGGGCTTCACATGGCTTCTGAAGATTTATTTGTATCTTGAAGGTATGGGTAGTATTGCATATTAGCAGGGATGTGCTATACTGTCAGTATTGTATAGGTTGAATTTTCAGTAACCGTTTGAATATATAAATTCCAAGTTTAGGAGAGATAAATAGACACTGTTGATGATTAAGCCCTCAGGAGCGCCAGTTTACCTGGTCATTTGGTTTCGTGTGGTTGGATCTTGTGGATGCTGACTGGTGAGAGTAATGCAAATCGAAGAGATTGGTTGTATCGTTTATAAAGTATTCATCCCACTGTAAGGGTCAGTGTGCAAACAAAACCAGGGCCTTACTTCAGAGTCCTGCCTGAAACTATTACATAACTGTTTCTCACTTATAAGACAGAGTATTCATTAAAAACTTAAATTTAAAAATGCGTAGAATAAAAACACAGCAGCAGTACAAAGCTTAGTAAGTAAAGTTCACTATACCCAGGAACTGTGCACAAATAGATTTTGAGGAGGAGCGTAATAAGGAAAAGGAGTATATTAAAATAAAGGCGTGTAAGAATATGGGAAGCAATAAAGATGAGAATCAAGAATATTAAATAATAATCAGCTAAGTAACAGAATGAAGCAGAAGTCCATCTATATTCATGGATAATGTAAAGGCTTATTGCTTGCTGTTTAGTTTATTTTTAAAATATTTGATATTTAAAGTGATCTAAAATTAACCAATTCTGGAAAAATTTCAAGGAAAAGTAGTTGCTAGCAATGTATGAAGAGCTGAAAACACCAATTTCCTAATAAATATTTCTTAGATCTTATAGTTACATAGGATTAAAGAAGTTTTAGGGGTTTAAAAGTCAGGCAGTCATGGTAAACTGTCTCCCATCCTTCAGACTGCTTTCCCAGGGTTCTTAGGATTTATACATGTAACCAAGCATTACAGCATTAATCCTATTGTACACTTCTGCTAGTTGTTAGGCAGGATCAAGATTAGATAATAGAATATAAAATGCTTGATAATTTATCACTGAACTTTATTGACTGAATTTTAAAAAAAACTTCATGATTTGACCTTTGTGAATCTGGGATTTTTATTGTTCTAGACTTACAGCTACTTACGGTTTCACTTAAACCAAGTGGTGTGATCTTCCACCAGATACTTGGCTAACCTGTACCCAGCCCTCAAAAGTTGTTAAATGTAGACACTGATGCAGATGTATAATTTGTCTAGACTACTGTAAGAAACAAACTTGTCACATCCTGGTAAAAACTGGTTTTATATTTTTTAAAACATTACATTGAGTTCAGATAAATTATGAAATAAGGCCTTTGCATGAAAAGAAAACTTGCAATGGCTTTCAAGTGGGTGGCTATCTTATATTACTTACCTTTCTGTTAATACTTTTTTTAAATAGTAGTTGCACAGCATGTAGAAAATTCTGTTTCAACACAGGTATAAATAGTGATAGCCTTCTGGTTTTTCTTTTCCCAGCTCATTTTGTAGTCTCAGGAAATGCTGAGGTAGCAGAGGTTTTCTTCTGAGCTCTTCTCCAAAGTGAGTTCACCTAGCAAGACAAGTTGGCGCTCTGACAGTCTCGAGTGTGTGGAAAATTTGGTATATAGTGTGTTACATGACAAGAAGTTAAAACTTACGCACAAGTCCTAAGTGGCAGAACCATACCTCAGGCCAGTTTGAGTCAAGAGCTCCTTCTGACATACTGTAAAATTTGTTTTTCATACTGATTTTAAAAATAAATCTAATTTATAAATCTAGACATACTAGTTTATGGCTTATTTTCTTATGTTTTGTAACTCAAAGTATTTGTTTAGTATTTTAAAGAAGTTTATACCGCTCTTGTGACCAATTGTTTCCTTTTTTCCTCCAGGGAAATGAGGCAAGTTACCCTTTGGAAATGTGCTCACACTGTAAGTTGAATATTCTTGTATTAGGAATTTCTTATAAATCTATTTTTACATGTTTGTGTACATGTATGTATATGAGAATACAAAACATGTATCTGTAATACATATTTATCTGTATAGTAATGTTAACACACCCCTCCTCCCCTTTTGCATGGTACTGAGGCTCAAACCTAGTTTAACCAGATTTTAGGGTGCTGGAGTCTCCTTCTGGAGACGGTTTCTAGATTTTCTGTCCTAACCAAAACACTGGTTAAGACAAACATAAAGGGAAGCAAAGTTTTATTAAGGTTCTAGAGAAACCTAGGAAAAGAAAGGTAGGAAAAGACATAGGCTCCACAGAGTGAGTTTGAGCCAAGTAAAAGTAGGAAGAGAAGTATGCCTTCCAGTATGAGGCTGAACCACCATGGAAATGAGAACACAGTGGCAGAAACTCAATGTAGACTGTCCATTTTGTGTCACCCACTCTGCACGCTGATGTCAGGTCTGGGCCATCCTGTGAGAAACCTGCTCAAATCTTTGCAAGAAGTCGATGTGCAGAGAGCTGCGGGAACTGTTCTGCACGTGTGTCCTGGAGTCCTGTAATTAACAGGTCGCACCTATTTCCCCAGTCAGTTTTGCCACGTCACTACTACTGAACTACTACTACATCCCCAATACTCATTCCCTTTAGTTTTGAGCTAAGTTACATAGGCGGGACTAAAACTTAAATCCTCCTGCCTCAGTTTCCATCAGTGGTTGGATTACTTAAATCAACCATCATGCTTAGTGCAAAGTGAGCCCTTAAGTATTTAAAGTAGGTAATGAATTTGACATACAGCCTATAGGTTACCAAGAGGAGAAATTTTTTGTAGACTTTATTAATAACTGTATTATGCGTAGTTACAGATAAACCCCCAAATCTCAGTGGTTTAAGCTAACAGAAATTTTTCAAGTTAAAGAATTTCCAAAGTGGATTTGTAGGAGCTTTTTTCTGTTTGATACTCAGTGATCTAGGTTCATTTGTTTTTGTAATGCCAACAGTTGTATGTCCAGTTCCCAGGATCTACAGAGGAAAGGGGCATTCAGGGACTTGCAGGCCATGCTTTCATCTGAAGTGACCAACATTTTTTATGCTTATGGTGTGTGGGCCAGAAGTGGTCACACAGCTCTACCAAATTGCCATGTGGTTGGAAAGTTCAGTTTTCTGTATTTTTAAGGAGAAGAAACAGGTAAAATACTGTTTTCATTAGATCTTTAAAAAAAAATTCTGTGGATAGGTTTTGGTGTGGTATTTTTTATTTATTTGATTCAAAAATACATTTTCAGAACAAACATCTTATCTAAAACCTTGTTTTAATACTTAAAATGTTCTATTACGTTTGAAAAAGGTCATTTTAATACCATTTAACACATGGATTTGATGGAAGCTTAATATTTGACTGACTAGACAAAGTAGTATTGCAAAATATTTTCTGGGGAGGATGAGGAGGAAAAGGAGAGTGAATGGCTGATTACTTCTGATCAGAAACTAAAGAAAATGAAGGCTTAGTAATTGCTGTTTCGAAGACCAGTCAGATGAGTAAGGAGCTGATAGTATTCTCTTAAAAAAAAAATCAGATCTCTTGTGAAAGAGCAGTGATTGGGAAAGGGGGAGATCTTAGAATTGGAGTAGAGCCTATTGTAGGCTAAGACACAAGGTTGTAAATTCCCACACCATTCTGTGGTTCTTCACAGAAACAGCCCTGTCAGCCTAAATGAGGCTGATCTCACCTTGCCTGGAGGTTTCATTAACTTGTGCTGAACTGTCTCTTCCCTTTTGAATTATTGTGAAACCACTTTCCCCATTGCTCTCGTGTTCAGCAGTCTTCTTTCTTCCCCCAAACATCAGCCAGTTTCTTTTGTCCCCATCACCACCTTTGCCTGCTTCTGGGTTGAGGCCGAGTGCTAGTAAGTCAGCCTTTCGGTGGCGGGAGCCACCTTCAGTCTCCTCCTCTGTGCAAGTGAATGATGCCTTCTGTCATTCCCAGCTCTCCTGAGATCTTATCCTGAGTAGTGTCTTCTGTATTTTGTTTGTAGCAGTCACTCAGAATAAGCAGAAATTACATTAATTTTTCCTTCCATTTTATTGTTTGTACAGTTTTTTATTTTTGTGGTGCTAGGAATTGAACCCAGGGCCTCAAGCACACTAGGCAATTGCTTTGCCATGGATGAACCCCCCCCCCAGTTCCCCTATGCTTATGCCTATGATTAGTTCCCCATAATCTTGCCATGCAAACTATTAATTTGCATTTTACTATTTCCTCTTAAACTTTCTTTATGAATTTCTTAATTAAATTAGGACCATGTGTAGTCATGTATTTAAGTTCCTATCTTAAATGTGAAAATAAAATGTTACATCCAGAATATTGTTTGAATTGACAAAACCAAACCTAGTTATGACTTTGTAGACCGTGGATTGGTAAACCGCCTGCTGGTGCATTTTATTAATAACAAAGCACCCAGAACTGTGCTGTGTCACTTACTATTCTGTTTGAGCTTGTCATAGTTAGTCCTTCAGGTGCTAATGGCAAGAAAGGTGTGGGAGTCTGTAATTAGGTTTCAGGCTGCAATACAGTTGAGTGTGATTGTTTTGAATACAGCTCTGATTGGTTGGAGATCTAGGAAGTTTTTATTTCTCAGTCAAGGAATAAACGTTTTTTCTCTTTTGCTCTCCTGTTAAGTCTAGGACTGAAGGTCATTTAATTGGTTTCAAATAAAAATATACTTGGGTAAAAGATGGATGAATGTTCTCTTCTGTGTATCCAGGATGGCAAAGGGCAGTTTTTTGCGTTTAGTTTTATAATGTGCGGGGAACAGACTGTCCATTTCAGTTTTACTCTTAGAACATTTTTCTTTTTGTACTGGGGTATAAAGGCCGTTTTCGCGTCCTTGTCATGATCTGGGAAGTTTATATTTGTAATCCCATGGAAACGTTATTGGAATCCTGGTGAATTAATTCCAGTCTGTCACCTCCAGTGCAACCCATGGTGAGAATAAAGACACTAAGATATATTTGCAGTTAAGGCAGCCAAGGGGTCCTGAGCCTGGTCCAGACGAGGGTTCACAGAACAGAGGCCTTGACTCAGGCCCTAACCTGGATTTTATTAATTTGTGAAGAAGGGAGTGTCTAACAATGAGTGACTGAGAAAGGTGGGAATTACATGAGTAGTGAGTACTGTGAGCAGGGCTAGTTAGGAGGCCAGAAGGCATCTCTGCAATTTGCAGAGAGAAAGGTATGCAGAATGACCAGTTTGCATAACACAATTGAGGTAGCGGTTACTGTTTAGCGGGTGGTGCCTCAGCTCAGATGTGTAAACCTTTTTTGTTCTGGGAAGTCGTGGCATTTTATCTCGAGGCTTGAACACTGTTGACAGCCCTGGAGCTCTGTGGCTCTACCATCCTGCTGGGCGCAACCATTTAGAGGGAGACACTGAAAAAGGGAAACAGAACTGTTGCTTGGATTCAGAGATGTATCAGGACTCCAGCTAGTCCTATTTATATTGCTTAGAGCCAGTTGAAGGGAAAAAGAAATAGCTCTGTACATATAGTGCATAGACAGGACCAGATTTAGCCAAAGTGGAGGTAATTGCTCTTTATTCAAGGAGAGCTGTCCGGGTGGTCTTGTACACTGGGAACTGAACCTAAGATTTTTGCACTGAACTGCATCCCCAGTCCCTTTTTAAAATTTTGAGACAGGGTCTTGATAAGTTATTAAGTTGCCCAGAATAGGCTTGAATTTAGCTCAGCCTCTTGAGTATTGGGGTTAGAGGCATGTACCACCAATGACCTGCAGAGAACTTTAAAATTCTTACTACTTTGACTATGTTTGATTAAACTGTTGGACTTTGTCCCTAAAGATCCATACTTCTCAGTGATTCTTCTACCTGCTATGATCTAAATACTTCTGTAGCTTATTAGTTTTTTTCTCTGTTCTTTATTTTTATCACTGTACACATAATTTGGATGAATTTTGCCAAAATTAGCTTGTTTACATTAAAACTGCCACTGTTTTGCCTAACTGCATATTGTAGTGATTTCTCTCTTTTTTTTACAAAGTCCCTTCACTATTGGAAGAGCTTAGTGTTACCTGTAACCAGCTACCGTACTATTCATTTATAAGATTGTTGAAAACAGTCCTTCAGGCACTTTACTATTTGTATTTCCCCACTCAGGTTTATTCCTGTCACACTTTTTCCTTCAAATCTAGCTCAGTTTGTGTTGTCTGTGAGACTTTCTGTAACTGCCCCCAGTTCTCAGGGTTTTCTCGGTGTTTCTGTTTCTTTCTGTATGCAAATTGTGTTACTTTAACAAAAAGTGGCAAGACTTGGTCTGATACTACAAGATACTGCCCTTCCATTCTGTGACACACAGATCGTGAGCATCTGTGAAGTGACTACAGTCTAGCTACTGGGAAAAGAAAAACGCAAACAATTACAGTGTAAGTGTGAGAAGAAGAAACAAGATTCCAGGGAGGGAAAATCAATTTTGTTTAAGGAAAAGAAAACTTCACAGAAAGGGTGATGTTTGAAATTGTTTTTAAAAGCTTTGTAGGATGTTGATTAATTCTTTGACCAGTCTGGTAATTTCTCTGTTTCATTCTCCACAAATTGCATCTGTGTAATAAACATTCTGTCCAACTCCTTTGTATAAACCTTTGCAATTCCTTACCTTTAATAAATGATTATGCTTTTTTTTAATGCTTGAGAAAACTGAGAATGCTTTGTTAACCTCTCCTCCACCTTGCCTGCAGTGTCAGGGTTTGAGTTACGCTCCCCTTACTCAAGATTAGCCTTTCCACTGTGCTTTGCATCTCCTTACTTTTTCATTTCTAAGATCTTATGTGTGGTAGCTTTTTTTGTCTTAAGCTTTTCCTACTCTCTTCAGTTTATAGACATAATCACTTTGATTCTGACCTTGCCTATACCTTCTAGTTTTTCTCTATTCTTCCTTAGATTCATTCATGCCTAAAGAAAAGCATAATTATTTCCATTTCTTTATTTCTGTTAATTTCTTGGCTTTTTGCTAAGAAATCTGGCTTTTACCTGTTATTTCCCCTGAAACTCATAAGATCACCTTTATCTTACTGACACATTGCCTAACTACCAAATCCGGTGGATTTAGGAAGCCTACAGCTGGGCACGGTGTATAGGCAATTACATGCCTGTAATTGCAGCAGTAGGTAGACTGAGGCAGGAAGATTGCCACAAGGTTTAAGCCAGGCGAGGTTACATAGTGAGTCCATGGCCAGCCTAAACTATATAGTGAGACTGCAAAATTACTTGCAACTTTTGGGGAAACTTGAGTACTAATTATTTGATGCCAAAGAACTATTAGTTTTCATATGTAATAATACTGCTGTGATACGTTTTTAAAAATAGTGTTAAGTTTTTAGAGGTAATGCTGAATAGTTACAAGGAAATAAAATTGCAGTGGCAACTGGAAACACCAAACAACACCTAGGATTTGGAGGCAGGTTTATTTATGTCAACAGCACTGGTTGAGATCATTCCCAGAATATCAGCTCCTGATCTCTGGCAGTCTAGGACTTTTATGGGATAAGCAAGAAGGAAGTACAGAGGCGGAATGGCTTGTTAGTTGGGGATTGGTTTATACAGTGTGCATCACAGTGACCAGCCGTGCATCACAGTGACCAGCCTTTTCTAAGAGACAGAAGCAACTATAACTGGAACAGGAGCTGTTACCTGGACAACTAACAAACTGAAGTATGCTGGCTGAGGGGACCATTGTCTGTTACAATATCTCTGGGATTTGTTCTGAAATAATTTAGATGAGGGTGTAAGTAAAATACTTCTCATACATTAATGGTTGAAACTGGATGAGGAGTATTATGTGGTAGATTAACAACTGGTGGTCCGTCTGTAACACCCTGCTGACCTGAGTCAGCATGCTGCTCGGTGTGGATGACCCACCTGAGGATTGTTCTAAACAGCATGAAAAGGAGAACTGAAGAGGAAAGGATAGTGTCACTGGTTCTCCTGTTGCCACCGGTTCTCCTGGAGGAGCTTGTCGAGCTTCTTCCCTGATAGGAACTCAGCTGTTCTCATCATCAGAGGAGCTCAGGCCCTCGATGTCGCTGAGGATGGCTGTGGTGCTTTTTGAGGGAGCTCTGGCCCTTACTTTGAGCATCGGTTCTTGGCTCCAGTGCAGACCCCTAGCCTACTGGCACAGATCCTTCATCCTGCTGGCACAGACTTTCTAGCTTCCACCACTGACCTTTGGACCTTCTCAGTACAGATCCATGAAACAGACTTGCATGAGACATTGCCATGGGCTCTAGGCCTCCAACTGGACTCATGGAGGACATTGCCATGGGAACCAGGCCCTCAGGTAGATTCTTTGGGTCTTTTGTGTGTGGACAGACTTCCTGCACCTTTTTTTGCATTTGACTCTTTGCGTTTGACTATTTTAAAATAATCCGATAAATTTTGTGTCCTGTATTGTTTTCCTTGCAAACCCTGAGTACAATAGTATATGAAAGTGTATTCTTTAAACCATTATGTATATGAAATTATCCTTTGGAAAATTTTTAATGAATAGAAGAAGTAACGAGTAAAATCAATTACTGATTTCATTATTATTATTATGTGTTTTGTGAGACAGGGTCTTGCTATGTAGTTTTAGGCTGGCCTTGAACTCACTGTAGCTCAGGCTGGCCTTGCTGATATCATTATGAAGAAATTATTTAATTCCAATCAAGTATAGCATGCAAACAGCAAGATTTGTAAGAGTAAGTGGCTTTGTAAGCTAATTTTTATCAATAAAATAATTGAACTATTAGTGGTAGAAGCATAATACTTGGCATCAGAAAGATGCTGAATATTTGTTGGAATAATAAGAATTTACAGTTGGACTATATTAACAATTGGTTGGTTAATTTTAAAGAGTACACCTTTGGGAAAATGTAGTAGTTACCTGTCACCCCATTTAGTGTCATAAATAATACCAATACATACTTCAGTGGCACTTAGCATGTGCCAGGCACTATTCTCAGTACCTTATAAACAGAAACCCTTTTAGTCTGCACACATACAACCTTATGAGAAAAGCACTGCTACTTTTCTGCGTTGCACTGCTAAGAAAATAGAGGTAGAATTTTAAATAACAAGGCAAAACCCACATAGTACGTGAAAAAATGGCCATAATTTGACCTTAGCTAGTCATGTTTTGGAGTCTCTTTTTTGGGGGATGGGGTAGAATGAGCATTTGAAAAGAGGGCCTCATGCTTACTGCAGCCTCAGAATCATATTAATAAATCACAGTATTCTATGGCCTTTCTTGTAGGCAGTAGTGTGTGTATGAGGGTGGAGGTTAAACCAAGCACAGTGTTGGATTTTACAGGCCATTGTGACTTTCTTTGTTTCTGTTACCTAAATTGTGTGCCCTAGGAAATGTATACTCTGTTGAGGTGATTTGTTCAAAGTTGTAACTTGGCATGAAGACTCGGAAAAGTGAGTGCAAGATACTGCTTTAGATAGTGTAAGCAGGGGACTAGATTGAGGAATAATTTAAAGTGTTTGCCAAATGTAAGAGTCCACCAAATTTTTTTTTTACTGTTGATGATATTAGTGTAAAGGTGAGTCATTTTGATAAAAATTAGCAAATACAGTCTGTTTTATAGGCTGAACAAGGTTTTTATCGAAAAGGATTTCTCAACTTTCTTTTGTTAGAAATTGACCCAAGGAGTGCTTGGCAGACACTGAAGGAATGTTTTCCTCTTGCATAATGAAGTCTAGAAACCTTGCATACTTTCTCACCCTTAGAACAGCTCCAACTTTGAGTAAACAATTTCATGTTAAAGCACTTTTGTTTCTTGAATATTTAAATGACTTGAAAGTTTGCATCTACCGATCTTATATTATGCTGCTATTAATTTCTGCTTTTAGATCTATCTTTTCTTTCTTTTCTTCCTTCCCTGCTTCTTCTCTCCCTTCTCCTCTCCTTCTGTCTCCCTGGCTCCATGCTGGCCATCTCTTTTTTTTCAGTGCTAGGAGTCTAACTCAAAAATGCTCTACCACTAAGCTACATTCCATACTGTGTCTTTTCTTTGTTTGAAAAACAAGGAAACTTTTTTGGAGGAAAAAAAAGGAATGAAAAATTAATTTGATTGTATTCTTCATTTCAGCATTTGTTTTTATTCTTATATGGGCCGATTTAACTCTTTTGAATTTTTAATAATGTGTATTTGAAACTCTTGATTTCTGGTTTGGTCCCAGATCATCACTACAAAAAATTTAGTTTGTGAACAGATAGAATTTTTGCAATATTTAATTTTTATGATAGCTTTTATTTTACCTAGTCACTGAGAATTACTTAGATTCTGCCTACTTTCAGTAAAGTATTTGAATTGAGTAATGAAGAGGGATGAAAAGTCTTACGAATACACATGAGCTTACTTTGATTTGTTGACTTTTGATGTTTACATTTGTTTTAAAAAGTTGTTGGGTATTTTAAGTATTTCAATTGGTTAGACAAATAATTTTTAGAAAAAGCAAAAGTGCGGCTCTATTTCATTATCCATATTCACATTTTGGTGTCATGGCAACACAACAGATTCACGGTTAGATCCATGATGTAGTCGTTCGGTTACGATGAATTCAAATACTTTTTGGAGTAGTATGTAGAAGTCACTTACTTCAGGTGGCTACAAAGGCCTAATTGTCCATTAACAAAAGTGTAGATCCTTGGGCCTTTCTCAGAATGTTAGAACAAAAGATGGGGGAAAAATTCTAAAAGTATAATGACTTTGGGAACAAATACTGAGAGTAATAGCATCTCACTGAAAGAAAATCTAGGAGCTGTATTAGATAAAACAGGAAGGGAAATAATTAGTGAAGTAGAAGAAAGTTTCTCTGACTTGAAAAGAATCTTTTCATTAAAAGGACATTCAGATTGCTAAGAAGGTTAGATGGAAAAAATATCTACATTTAGCTTATTTTGGGGGACTAGGTCTTGCTGTGTATGATGGCCTTAAAAACACTATGTAGTGCCCAGGCTGGCCTTGAACTTGTAGTGATCCTCCTGCCTCAGCTTCCCAGGTGGTGGGCTTACAGATGTGTGCTACCAGTCCCAGCTAACTACTTGTATTGTATTGTGTTGTATTTATATTGTACCAAGGATCGAACTTACAACCTTGTGCTTACCAGGCTCAAGTGCTTGAGCCGCTGAGTTAAAGGCTCTACATTTAGTTTAAACTTTGACTGTAATTTTAAAATTGCAGGAGTGGAGAGGAAACTAAAGGCTTCCAGACAGGAAAATTTGTGTAAAAAGAAGTCTACTGCAGTGAACTCTTGAGCAACAGCAGCAGATAATTGAAAGCAACAGAGTCATTAATAATTCTACATTCTTAAATCCAGCATTTGATACCAGCTAACCTAATCACTTGTGTGAGAGCAAATTAAAGACATTTTCAGAAATAGATGTTCCATAAGTTGTTGAATATGTTCCTAACAAAATGAAAAAGAAGTTCATTAAAGAAGGTGAAATGGCAATCCCCAAAAACAAAATCCGTAAGACACCAGTGAAAATTCCAGGATAGCTGCCACAATACCATAGGCCTAGAAAGCAGTTGATTCCAGTTAGAAAAAGAAACCAAAATTGTCTGTGAAGAATGTATTCAGGAACAATGTAAAAGCAGTTGTGTAAATTGTGTTCTGGAATGAATTTCTTTCTTTCTTTTTTTTTTTGAATTTTTAATATTAAGAGTTAAGATAAAGGCAAACCAACAAGCCAAAGAAAAAAAAACAAACCTAGAAACTAAGTAATGCAGTTATGACATTCTTGGTGAAAAACCAAACTGAGCTTTAGAGGAGCCTTACCTAGGTCTTGAATAACTGATGTTGAAAGTAGAAGACTCTTGAATATGTATTGTCTTGTGCAAATATCACGTTTTTTTCTTCCAGGATGTTGGGGTGGAGAGTAGTGCAAAGTAAACAAAAAAGCAGCCAGCACTCTGCTCTACCACAACATGGGCAGTAGATAAAATGAGAGAAAAAACCTGGAGAATGTAATACGATGAGATGGAGTTGATTTGACCTGTAAAACAAATTGTTTGAGAGCCAGTTCTTTCAAGTAAGATGTACTATTGAATTAGGTAATACATATTTTGGTTTTTAAAAATGGAGATGATATCTTTAAGCAGTCTTTTAGTAGAGAAGGAATTTGGTAGATAGGTTTTTGTGATGGCTTTTTACTGTCATCTGTTTTGATTTGAACCACAGTGTAGACAAACCAAAAGGAGGAAAGCATCCCTATAAGCCTTCAGCAGGAAAACCAGTAATATGTGTCTGGGAAATAGGTTAGAAAAATATTTTCAAAATATGTGGTCAGGTTTTTATTTATCTCTTATGGAAATATTCTTACTATTCAGTTTCTCCTACATTTAGGCCCAAAATGGACATTAGGCATATGCATAGTATTTTCTCAAGCACCTATGGTAGTTCTTCACATAGAACTAACAAAAGAAGTGAGATTAATAAGCATTTCATGAAATCCTGGTTACCCAGTTTAGCCATCAGTATTTATCAAAAATAAGCGTCTTTATGAATGATCAAAAATACAGTGAAGGCTGCTGCTATGTGCCATCCTGCAGATCCCCAAATAAGAAGTGGACCAAGAGATCTCCAGGGGAAGGAAGGGGAAGGAAATGAAAAAACAAGATACATTATGCACATTTTCCAACTCCCCCAGGGAATGTGATCATTATGTACTGCAAACATGTACTAATAAAAAATCAAAACAAAACAAAACAATAAGGTCTGATGTTAGCTGTGGGTTTTCCATGGTTGACTCCTACCAGGATATGAAAGTCTCCTTCTGTTCAATTTGCTAAGATTCTTTATTATGAATGGGTAGCCAACCCTGTCAAATAAATATCAGCCTACACCTACTGAAGAAATCTTTTATTCTTTAATACAGTGAATGACAGTTTTTTTCTCCCGTTCTGGAGACCAAATCCAAAGCCACATCCATGCTAGTTAACCTCTCTACCACTGAGCTATGTCGCCATTGCTTTCTTAAAAAACTTTTTTTGAGACAAAGTCTCACTAAATTGCCCAGGATGGTGTTCAACTTGCAATTTTCCAGGCATGCGCCACCACACCCAACTTGTTTTTCAATGAATTTGTTCATCTAAGGTGTACAGTTTATGGACATAAAATTGTTCACAACATTCTCTTGTTACACTTTTAACAAAATCTGTAGTAATTTAAGTTCTTTTATTGCTGATGATGGAATGTTCTTCTAGAATGTTCTTTCAGAATGCAAACACCATGTTATTTATCTATTTCCTCTTTGTCGTATAAAAGATATAACCCGCCTCTCCCAAAGATATGACCCAGCACACTGGAACTCAGCAAGCCAAATGCCATCCAAATATAAGCTAAACACTTAAAATAATGCTAAGACAAAAAATACATTCATAGAATGGTGTTGAGACCTCTGGATTTCACTAGAAAATCTGTCACAAAAAAGCTATGTAATGCATAATGTATAATGATCACATTACTTGTGGGATATTTACATAATACATCTTGTTTTTTCATTTCCTTCTCTCCACTTGATCCACTTCTTATCTAGCTTCCTATATCATCTTATATATCTTTTATTTTGCTCTTTGTATTTTTTGTTTCTTATATAAGAGAAGCCATGCAGTATTTAAGCGTGTGTGTCTGATTTATTTCTCTTAACATTATGGTCTTGAGAGTGCATTCCTTTTCTTACAAATGACTCATATCTATTTATGACGGAGTAGTACTCCATGGTGTATAAATACAGTAAAACCTTGGTTTGCCAGAATAGCACCTTTTGGACACAATCCAAAGCACTTTGTGCATCAGTGCAGAGAGGGATTGAGGTTCAGGGAAGAGAGAACCAGTTGTGATCATGTAACATTTGGCATGACGTGTTGCTCCTATGCCAGACATTGCTTATTTATCAAGTTAAAGTTTCTTAGAAATGTTTGATCATCTTGTGAAACATTCGAAAGTCCAAGTTACTCACAGTCTCAGATTTTACTACTGTATTTTCTTCATTCATCTGTTGATGCACATATAGCCTACTTGCAGGATTTATGTGTTGCAAATTGTGTTGTTGTAAATATATCATTGTAATATGACGTCTGTAACTCTTTTGGTAAGATATCCACAAAGGGAAAAGTTATAGCTGGATTGAATGGAAATTCTAACTTTAATTTTTTGAAGAATATTTATGCTGATTTCTATCATGAGTATACTGGTTTATATTCCCACCAACAATGTAGAAGGAAGGGTTCCTTTTTGCCTGCAACCTGACCAGGATTTGTTGTATTTGCTTTCTTGATGACAGCTATTTTTTTTCTGGGGTAATGTAGAATCTTAGTAGATTATGATAAAAGGTGGGTGTCCACCTAAGATTCTTGAGGAAAAAAAAGTTATTTTTTTCTTTGTAAAACTGGCTATTTCCAGTGAACATTTTATTAAAAGTCTGAGTCACTACATGAAGTCAAGAAAAAGAAATTTAAGATAGCGAGTTTGAAAGGAAGGAGTAAAATGGTCTTTGTTCTCATATGACATACAAATCAAATTCTGAGTCTCCAAAAAAAGTGAATTCAGCAAGATTGTCAGATACAAGGACAATATACAAAAATTATTGAAATGTATGTATAATATCAAAGAACAGTTGAGAAATTGACAAGTATAATTTAAAATAGAAAAAACAATACTGAAGTGTAAGTTTAAATATGTGTAAAATATCGACACTAAATTACCAAACATAACTAAGAAATTTTTAAAAGAGCTAAATAAATGGAAAAATATATCACATTTGTAGATTGGAACACTTGATCTTAAGATCAGCTCTGCTTGTATTGATCTATACATTCAAGACAATTCCAGTGAGATTCTCAGCAAGAGTTTTGTAAAAATTATCATACTAGTTGGTAATTCACTGTGGAATTAAGAGATCTTTGACCCAGAAATTCCTAGAAAACATTAGTGTACAGAAAGACTAGGTAAATAGGAACTTTATTCATAATGGTTCAAAGTAGGAACAATGTCTAGTAACAAATGAATGCATAAAGAAGTTGTACTGTGTTTATACAGTGGATTGTACTATGCAGTAAAAAGGAACATACTACTGACATGTAACAAGATGGATTAATATAAAATGCATAGTAAAAAAAGACACACGAGTACAAGTTGTACATTCCTATTCATATGAAATTTTAGATAAAATTTAGTTACCGAAAGCAGAGCCATGATTGCCTGGGTTTGGCAAGGAAGATGTGATTGGCTGCAAAGGGGCCCAAGGGAACATTTTTGGGGTGGTCGAAATGTTCTTTGTTCATGAATGTAGTGATACTTATTTAGGTATATACATTTATCGAAACCTACAGAATTATATACCTAATAATTCATCTTTGGATATCATTTTTCAAGGATAGTTTAAAATTTTTTTAGGATTTTTATTATAATCTGGTAAGTCTTTTGTTGGTGGTGGTGTCTAACTTTAGCATATTTGACAACTGCTTGATAATTTTTGAAATATATAAAGTTTATAATCCAGAGTCACCAAAAGTGCATGTTGCTGCTTGTGTTCTAAAGTTTCAATGTTATTTCTAGATCCTATAAATTTTTAATGCGGTTTTCATGGTTAAGGAAAGGAAACACAAATGTGACTGTCCATTTTGTAGTACTTTAAGTATTTAAATTTGTAGAATGCTTTCTTTGCTTTGTTCTTTCGATAGTCAGAGTGCCCTGCGCAGGACATAAATATTTTAAGCTGTTGGTTGATAAACATGGTCCTTCTAAAATACTGAGTTTTTCTGGAGCTACTTGAGAAGGTTTATCTAGTGCGCCCCCTGGTGGGTTTTTTTTCAGAGTATTATGAAAATACAACCACTACCTTGGTAGTTGATATTTTAAAACTTTAAAAATATTATTCATATTGAAAAGCTCCCAGTAATTTCTGTTAATAACACCATAATGTCTTTTCCTTGTAGTGATCTTGATAAGAGATTCAATACACGTGTCTTAAAGTAAATTTGTCCTTTATGATGGCTCTTTTTAAAATACTCTAGAATATTCTGAGATCCTACATTGGAGTAATATTTCACTATAATTTTCATTCTGTGGTATAGTTCTAAATTTTTTTGTTATATGAGAGAGATTGGGTAGTCTCTTTTAATGTATTGTGAGGATGAACCTGAAATATATTATGATGCCAGAAATGAAATGCTTAAACAAA
>PVJX010015879.1:0-41573 GCA_004027295.1 Dolichotis patagonum | reverse complement strand
GCTGATTGGTTTTTAAGGCCTAGAATATATATTGGGCTACCTCAAATGACATCCGATGGCTTTGTGGTGCTCATTTATGGTCCTAGCTACCTCCTGGCTGGATTGGTTGATGCATCTCGGGTTTGCACTGGATATGAGGGCTTAATTTCTTCCTGCTTATAGTTTATCCACTTCCAGATGATCCTGCATCCTTCTAATCAAGCTATCTATACCAGACCCCTTAACCAACCCTCCTGGGCTGAATGTCAGCAAGAGGGGGGACCTAACTTCCTCCCTTGGGTCCCCTCTCAGAAGGAAGCAGCCAGGATGATGCAGTGTCCAATGCCTTAAGTAATTTTAGGGTCCCAACTCTTGAGAGGGAAAGTGTTAGGCAGAAAGTTAAGACTTTAGCAGGCCTGGAAAAGGTGGCTGGGGGGACTATACAGAAAGCAAAGAAGATGTGGTTTTTTGCCCCCTTCCCCCTAATTTCTCAATCATTAGCTATAGATAAAATACAAACAAATTATGGTTTCAAACTTTAGCCCAACAGAATGTGATCCTTTCTGAGCATGCTGATAAGGTACAGGCCCCATGCAGAGTGCAGGCCATGGGTGAGGGCAGGCTCCAACTCAAAGGAAACATTCCAGCTGGGAGTAAACAGGAACCCTCTCCCCTTTGAAGTTGGTGGAAACAGCCCAGTTTCCTTGTAAAAGAACGACCTCAGAAGAAAGAAATGATACTTCTCGAAGACCCATTTAATCATACAGATGTTGCCTGAGACTTAATTTGGTGCAATTACCAGCTTGGCACTTGCCCACTTTTCACAACTGAAGGTACATTCTCTCCATCACCCTAAAAACTTTGCAAGAAACTCTACGTACTACTGCCTGTATGTCTTGTCTGAAATCTTCCATTGAGGACACAAAGAACTAAGGTGGGCTGCTAGTTCCTCGAAATGAGTGGTGTCAGGACCCAGCTTCCTACCATGCTGTGGCTGCCAGGTGGGGAGAGGGTGCCTGTCCTCTGACAGTCTGCACATGGGCCTGGAGATATAACAGGTCTGAGTGACACTATCTAAATGGTGTTTCTAAAAGAAGAATCAGAGTGGCGAGGACAGAAAGCCATTCTCTTCAGACTGGGGCCCGAGACTTTCTTCTGCAAGGGTTTTGCTGTCACTCATGTGGTTCCCCCCACCCTTTTATCAAAGAAGGGTCTGTCTTCCACTTACCTTTGAATCTTCCTCTTGCATATAGCCCTGAGTTGGAAAGAAACCAGGAAACAAGGGTAGTTCTGAAACGTTTCCCTGGAGGGTTCTGTAGTGATAATCGCAACCACCCTAACACTCACTGCATGATGCCTCTCCCTCCCCTCTTTCCTGTATTTCTGTTAAAGCATGACACCAACAGGATGCTCTGGTCCTTGGTGACATATGCTGAAGCTGATGTGGGGACTACAAGGACTAATTTCTGATAAGGTTTTATTCCAGATCTATTAAAAACATTGAATGAATCAACTTGGTAGCTCTAAGTTACAAAAAATATATTCAAAGCCTATGATAAAAGCATTTAAAATTAAGAAATATATACATGTATTTGTGATATTCATATTATGTTTTATATATGTATATATACACAGGTATATGTGTATTGAAGTATACTATAGGTACTGGGGAGGACGAGGTAGGAGGATCATGAGTTCAAGCCCAACCTGGGCAACTTAGAAAGACCCTGTCTCAAAATAAAAAATCAAAAGGGCTGGGGGGGGGCAGTAATAGTTTAATGTGAAGACCATGGGGTCAACCTCTAGTGCTAAAAATAAAATAAAGTATACCACAGGCCAAGGTAGGATAAAACTAATAATATTTTACTTTCCCCAACCCTTTCTGGCTATAGCACGTTAACTCATGGGATTTTTAAGTGAAAAAATTTAAAATTTTTAATGACTTTTCAAAAGATAAATTTGATAGGAATGGCGAAAGCAAAATAAATTCTGTGGCAAACTAGCTGTGTATTAGAACTTTGCTTTGAACAAAACCTAAGGATGTCTTAATCATATCGTTAGCTGATATGCCGGTAAGAGTGAATTTATTACTGTGTGATTTTCAGCACACAGCTTGGAAGAAGTTCAAACAATTCAGTGACACCGCTACCACATCTCCCTCCCACCCCAGGGACTTCAATGTGGACAAAATGCTTAGCACTTCCAGCTACGCAAACCCAAGCTTGCAACAGAAATGTTGCTGACCTCAACCTCATTCTAGTCATCTATATTTGTCTTAAACATACCTATTAATTTTTTTAAAAACTCCATTCTTCTCATTCAAACATTCATTTCTAATCCAATAGTTTGGGGCTCAATGTTTATTTGTAAAACTATACAGTGCATTAATCAATTGTTTGCACCCAAAAGTACCAATAAAAATCTTTTGACTGAACCAACTCTTAGAAACCCCACACTCAAGGAAGTTTTCAAAAATGTAATTGATTACTTGCTTTATATGTTTTTTTATAGAGATGGAGTAATTTTTTTTGGGGGGGGGGACTAGAAGGCCATTATGCTGAGCCAGTTCCAGTGACAGGTTCCTATATACAAACCAATCAATGTAAAACAGAATTTAAACTGAGCCAATCAGAAATAGCCTGCTAACCTCTGACTAGGGGGTGGATCACACCGGAACAAGGCAAACCCTGAGCTGCAGCCAATCAGATCATTTCTGTGCTTTTGTATTCCCTCTGTGAAGGCTTGCTGCCCATACTGCTAAGGGGAGCTCCCCCTTAGCTAAGGGGAGCTCTCCAATTTTGATGGCAGCCAAATCCATGAGTCAGTTTTTGCTCAAATAAATCCCTACTACCTTTGTCTGAAGTTTTTCTTTTAACAGAAGCATGACAGGTTCTGTGAGGAAAATACAAATTCAAGGAGAAAGAGACATGCAGTCTGATCTGCAACAGCAAAGGGACTTAGTTTAGATATTTTGCAGAAGGCTGGCGGTGGGTATTGAATGGTCTTTATGTTCCAGGGTTTCAGTTAGGAGTGTGTAACAGATTTAAAAAAATACTAGTATATGTACTTTACAAATACAGTCTTCTAACTTGTAAAGAAACATTTTAGATGTCAACTGAATGATATGTGAGGAAGCAGGTAGTGTTTCTTAGATGGTCAGGCCTAAGGCCTTCAAGGGAAGCCCTTCATTAAGTGCAGGCCTGTGGAAGAGACAAAGCCAAGCCTGGGAGGCCGGGCAGGAACCCTGCCCAGCAGCCCCTAGGCTTATGCTAATGAGGGGCCATTGCCTAGGGCAGTGGGGGACAGATGGACTCTAGTTCCTGCTCTAACAACACACTAAGGCTGCCTGTGGTGGGCTCTGTGGGAGACAAAGAAACTGCAGGGCCACACAGCTGTAACTAGAAGTCAGCTTTGCCTAAAGCCAGGTTTCTTCCTCCTTCAGCAGTGAGGAGGCAGCACCTTCCTCTCAGGACTGTTCTGGGGACTTCTGCGATGATCTGGAGAAAGTATCTACTTTAATACTTTGAAGGAAGGCCAGGAGGGCCACATGAAATTGCCAATATCTGACCATTTTTGACCTACAAAACAAGCAGTTTCCTACGGTTCAACCTTTTACTGGTAATAACTATTATTTTTGCTCCGAGAGGCTGAGCTGTCCTCTTGCGGGATGCTGACTAAATCCACAGGGCTGCCTGAGAATGTGCTGTTGACTTGCCACCATGGGGAAGGAAAGGAAGTAGGAAGGACAGCCTCTGCCACACGGACAAGAAAACACCCAGGAGGACCCGGATCTAAACTGTTCCCTAAAAGGTTCAGGTTGGGGGCTTGGTTTCCAGGGCAGCACTGCAGAGAGCTTAGCTTTGGGGAAGTGACTGGGTTCCCAGGGCTCTGATTTTATCAAAGGGTTCATCCACTGAGGTGGAGCCTACTCGGATGGAGCAGGTCACTGGGGTGTACCTTTGAAGGACGTATCTTCTCCCCAGCTTCTTCACATCTGGTTTTGTTCTCATGTTTATTCTGCTTCCTGGCTGCCAGGAAGTGAGGTGCTTTCCTTGCATGCAACCTTTTGCCATGATGTTCTCACTTGCTTCTGGCCCAAAGTAATGGAGGCCACTGATCATGAATGAAATCTCTGAAACTGTGACCCAAAATAAATCTTTCTTTCTTTAAGCTGATTTTCTTAGGTATTTTGTCAAAGCTACAGACAGTCCACTAGTACAACATCATTTCAGGGTGAGAGCGTAGAATCCAGAAATAAAAACTATAAAACTACCAAGGATAAACCAATCAAAGCAGCAAAAAACTGTGAGAGTCAAACAGTCACTAAGACAGTAAAGGCTGGTATTTACAGAGTGCTCACCATAAGCATAGCACGAAGCTCACCCTTTGCCTTCTCCTATGAAGTAAGTGCAACCATTGAGTCCAGTTCTTAGCACATGTGAGGAGTTTACAGATGTACAGAGTGGGCCTCAGGGAAGCGAAATTACCTGATGAGGGAAAGGACAGGAGGCCTTGAAACTAGAAAACTGACTTCCAGTCTCTGGATGACAATGGCGCCTCTAGCCTGTGTCTTGTGAGGTGTCTTTCAGAGGGAGCAAAATAAATTAGGAAAAAAGAAACCTCGGCTTGTAAGTGCTGCAGCCCCACTAATGACACAGACACGAAGGTATCTTTAAAGGTCGTTTCCACAGCACACTGACCTCCACACATAAAAAGCAGGTTACAGATAGACATGGTTAGTAACGCCAGACATAACTCACACCCTTTCTCCTGGGTGTCTCCAAGACCTCGCCAGTGCTAATTATGTCCCGGAACCCTTATGAAGTGGTGTCTAGTTTCAGTTTTATGAGTATTTAAATTCAGGCAAAGCAGCGGCCACCGCCCAGGGTTACACAGTTTGAATGTAAACCTACTAGCTGCCTCCAGGGGTCATAACATGGGGCAACTGAGGTGCAGAAGGGCCCAGCCAGCAAGCTCCTCCTGCACACCTCAGAGCCTAAAGCTGTCAGACGGTGTCCAGTTCTGGGGCAGGAGAGGACAAGGCAGTGCAGGACAGCTTCTGCCTCTGGACGGCTGGCAGTATCCTCAAACCACTGGATCCTGCTTTGCTGAGGGGCACCTGGGTTCTCACGAGGGTTATTCGGTGGGAAGAACCTGTGAAACTCCTCCAGCACCGCACAGTGAGCCAGAGGCGGGGGATCCAGTGTGGACTTGGAGGACAGCAGACCTGGGCTGGGCTCAGGCCTCTGCTATTTCCTAGCCGCATGACCTTAGGGGAATGCCTCAGTACTGCCAGCCTCAGCTTCCACATCTCAACAAAAGAGCCTATTCTAAACCCTCTTAGGATCACTTTACATGAAGCGGGGCACCGGTTGAAATACGACATAATAGAGAAAATACTAAAGCAATTCTGTTATTCTCCTCTCTCTCTCTCTCTCTCTCTCTCTGTCTCTCTTTTTCTTCTTTCTTTTCTTTTCTTTTCTTTCTTTTCTTTTTTCTTTCTTCTTTCTCTCTTTCTCTCTTTCTTTCTTTCTTTCTTTCTTTCTTCTTTCTTTCTTTCCTTTCTTTCTTTCTTTCTTTCTTTCTTTCTTTCTTTCTTTCTTTCTTTCTTTCTTTCTTTCTTTCTTTCTTTCTTTCTGTTCAGGGAGATAATCCAGGACCTCATATACACTAGGCAACTGTTCTACCACTGAGCTCCATCCCCACTCACTCTCCTCCTTTTTAAAAATATTTGAGCTGTGTGTGGTGGCACATACCTGTAATCCCAGCACTCAGGATGCTGAGGCAGGAAGATCGCTGCAAACTCAAGGGTAGCTTGGACTACATAGTGAGTTCTATTCCAGTTTGAACTACACAGCGAGATCCTGTGTCAAAAAACAAAAAACAAAACAAAACAAAAAACCCATCTTTTTTGAAACAGGTCTCACTAAGTTGCCTGGGCTGGCCTTGAACTTGCAACTTCCTACCTTAGCATCCTGAGTAGCTGGGAATACAGGAGTGCGCCATAATGCTTGAGTATTAGGGTTCATCTTTATTATCATTATTACTAGCAATAGCTCTAAAGGCCTGCTAGCTCTGATATTTTCTGACCCAAGAAAATCTTGGATCTTTTTACCGCCTACCACTTTGAGAGAAAATAAACTGTTCCTAGGAAGGCTGCTACAGTTCAGAGGCAAGAAACCCTGTATGAATACTGGTGTCCCCAGTCCACCACCAAGGCCTGCTTCCTGTCTGCCACTAATAACCTCTATTGAGACACCACAGTGACAAGACCAGTCAGCACTTGCTATTTAACCTGATCTCCCACAATACCTTGGGCTTGAAGCGCAAGTCGATAAGTACTAATTCCTATACTCTGGCATATTTCAAGGGTGGCTGCATTCCAAATGGAATGTATCAGGATGGCTCACCAGCTCTGTTTTACTTGTCACCTGGCCTATGTACCTCCCTGACACCTTCTCCAGCGGGTGAGATATCGCCTTCCCTGGTACTGTCATTTCCACACTTAATCTCCAGTGCCAGGGAGCACAAAAGTCTTATAGAGTACCCGGCACAACACAAATAGCACAAAGTGGTAGACAGGATCAAAAACCTTGGCAGTGCATAAACTTGATTCAAATCCCAGTTTCTCTAGCTATTAACTATGTAGCCTTAAGCAAGTTAATTAATCTCTTTATGCCAGTTCCCTCACATATAAAATGGGGCTATGACAGAATTTACCCCATGGGCTTCTGTGAAGATGAGCTCAGATCCTGTTACACATGCATGCACTCAACCAAGGTGACCTGCTATTGTCATTATTATAATGATAGCACTGTTAATTGGCTATGGGTACAGGACAGGGAGATAGACAAAGGCATCATGGAAAAGGTGACGCTGGAGCTAGAAGGATAGGTAGGATTTCCCAGGCAGAAACAGAATGGCACAGACAGCCTACGTTTTGCCATCTGTAAATTCAGGTCATCCTCGTGAGTACCCTCTCACCAACTACAGTTCATGTCCTAATGGTAGTGCAAAGGGTAAGGCTTTATCCTATGGATCAAGCTAGACTTGGGGCCTCTTAATGTCTTCCTTGTTCCAAATGGAAAAGACGACTTGGGGGCAGAAGGCCATCTTACCCCACCATTCTCTTCTGAGAGTGACCTATAATCCTGGAGGCCCAGAAACTACTTCTGCTGGCTGCCCGTACCTCCTGGCCAGTACCACCCCTCTGGCTACTAATGATTGGACCAGAGCAGATACCTGACCCCCACTGGGCCAATCAGGTCTTTCCTCATTTGAAGGGGGAAGGAGTATGAGTTCCTGTTCCTTCTAAACCCTTCCTCCCCCTTCTGATCCTAGGGGTCAGGAGCTTCCCTGTAAATTTATAATTTCCCTTTTTGCCTCAGTGTCTCTGAAATGGGTTTTCATGCCTTACACTCAAAGTAGCCTTAATAAAATGCAGGAGGAAGGAGGCAGCTCCCCCTTACAAACCTCTCTCCCCATCTGCAGCAGATTAACCAACCTCCCTTGGACTGCGTGCACCTCCGTCTCTTCTTTCCAGGGTCCCACGGCATTACTGAGTTAAGCATTTGCTGTGTGCCTGGCACATGGTCAGGCTCTAAGTGAGTCTGGCCTAAGGTGTTGCTATGACATTCTAGATTTGCTAACAGAATGACCGAGAAGGGGAGGTGTGTCCAAGGTCACTTAGCTAGGAAGAAGCAGAGTAGACACTAGAACCTAGGTCTTCTTCTCTTGATCCCACGTGGCACTTCAGTGGGCTCATAACCATCTGTTCACATGCTTGTCTCCAATCTCAATTCTCATGCTCCATGCCCTACTCATTTCTGCCCCGGCATGAAGACATTCCGTAATAAGCAACTGCACTGAATTTGTGATTAAAATGGAAACTTATTAGAAATCTCATCAAGGAGAGTGTTCTGCTTCCTTAGACTTTGGATCTGTCCTTCTGGCAGCCATTCACCACAGGGCCAACTGACTTAATTACATTTCCTTATTCTCCGTACTGTTGCTGCTTTGGCATCGCTGGCCTTGCAGTCCGGGGAGAGACTGCCCCTCCCAGGGCGGGCAAAGGAGACAGCAGAGGAGCCCCCTCCCCTATGCCAACTAACCTATCAGAGCCCATGTCTCTCTCAGTTCCTTCATCAAACTCTCAAATAATCAATATTTCTCTCACCCTATTTTAACCCAGGCCTGGATACCAGACCATAAGGTCAATTCCTATGTCTCAAAGTCCTCTGGAATTATTCAGATTAGCCAGTCCCAAAGTGTTACCCTGCCCTGCCTTGTCTTTCTCTTGAAAATCACAATAAAGGCACTGATGAAAGTTTATTCCTTGCTCCCTCTGCCTCCTGATCCACTCTAGGGCACAGCACGCCCCCTTCTCTTGGGAACTATAAAAAACAACTCCTTGAAATGGCATTGAATGATATCTCCACGTCATCACTTCATCACTTTCACAAATGAAGACCCAAGCATAGCATTGTGAATGGTGTTAACTTCAGAACATCAAGAGGCAGCATGGGATGTTCCTGTTGCATCGTACTTAATGGCGAAAGATTTATATGATCTCAGTACCTTCAAGATGTAAGGACCTGGAGGTCTTCGTTCAGGCTGGCCCAAGGCTCCTAAAATTCCTCCACAGTCAAGACTGGATCACTGTCCATATATTTGCTGACTCAATGAGAGGGTGAGGTCCTTGGAGGGAGAGAGGGATGGGGAGGCTTTCGGTACTACTAATGTTCTGTCTGTTAATTTGGATGCCAGTTATATGTAGGCACTCCTAGTTAAAATTTATCATCTAGTGCTTGGGATAGACATATTTTCTCTATGTATATTATATTTCAATAAAATGATTCAGAAAAAAACTTTTGACTTAAAGTGAGCTCCATCTTGAAGCCCATGGGCCCTACAAAGCTGATCACAGAAACACTGCCCACTTGAGAAGGGTCTGCTTTTCTCACTGTGTACAGCAGTGATGGCTGAGACAGTGGCCTGAGATCTTGATTTCTCACGACGATAACGCTGGAGGCTGAGGGGAGGGGCTCAGCAGGTTATCTGGTCCAGACATTCCCACACCTGGCAGACGGTCTGATTCACCTGGGGAGATTTTATAAAACCCAGACTCAAGATTTCCAGCCTAGATATGTTTAACCACACATATGTTTAAAGGAGGGCAGAGATGAGGGGTTAGAAAGGGCAAGGCAGAGAGAGTTGAGCCCAAAGCCAAGAAAGCAGTGCATGTTAGGTATTTCTGGTGGCCAGTTAGGATTGGGGACCATCCATGAGCTCTGCCCCTTTATTTTACAGAGATAAAATGTGAGGTACAGGTGGAGTCGAGAGAGGACTTGCCTGAGGTCACCCAGCCAGTGATGACAGAGCAGGGCCAAGACCCCAGATCTCCAGTTTTCAGGCAGATATTCTCCCATCACAGCCTTAGAAAATATGGTAGCCACACAGGCGGGGCAATAACAGGCTTTGTGGGAAGAAGACCAAGAAGCAAGATGCCAATGCTGAGGAAACCATGCGACCTTGCACGTGAACTAGCAGGTCCCCTGCTACAAGAGTCTGCTATAGTCATGAGTCCAGTTCCAGACAGACTTTCCTAACTCCCAGGTGTGTACATTCTGCCTGGCTGGTTGGCCAGAATTACAATGATCTAGGCCCTCTACCATTCCTAGTGTCCCCATTTGCCCCCTCCTCCTTTGGCACACGGGTGACCCAGAACACTGGAGTGTGTTGGGCAGAGCTGGCTGAGGAGCCAGAACATCGGGTACACAGTGGTTAGGGACATGGGTGCTGCAGTCGATCTGTCCCACGTTCAAATTCTGTCCAGTCTGCACCACTGTATCACCTGTGTGCCTCAGTTTCCTTGTCTCCAAACATGGAGATGAAAATAGCAATAGGAGGCATCTGATGAAGTTGGTCATTATGTGCGGGTGACTGTCCCAAGTGCTTCCCATGGCTGAACGCATTTATTCCTCGTAACTGCTAGGAGGCCATTTTGTTATTAGCCCCACTTTACAGATGAGGAAAACTGTGCCTACTTTTAGTGCTATTGTGAAGATTACCTGCAAAAATACCTATGTAGAACCCAGCACAGTGCCTAGGACAGAATAAAAACTTAGTAAATATTAGTTATTACTCTTATTAACACAATTATTATCCAGAATTAACAATAGTTCTAGTTCTGTCTCTCAACTTGCTAAGTATGTCACTTCTCATCTTTCAGCCTCATTTTACCAGCCCATAAAATAAGTATGAAGGGGTTTGATGAGATGACCTCTAAGTCTCCTTTGCCTCTAGGGTATTACCAGCCTCTCACTGATCCAGGAAAAGAAAAAAAGGGGGAGGGGCTGGGGATTTAGCTCAGTGGCATAAGCCCCTACCTGGCAAGCGCAAGGTCGTGAGTTCAATCCCCAGTACCACAAAAAAAAAAAAAAAAAAAAAAAAACCAAAGACACTGCACTGTTAGGTGTTTTAGATGCTGTATGAACAGCTCATCCATTATACTTCTCTGAGTAAGGAAAGAATCAGATTTACATCTAATGCTCATTGTTGACCGTCATTCCAGGTTATAAACAACCTGAATATCCAGTAAGAGGGGATCTGCTCTTTCTGGCTGACATGCAAATTTTCATACAGCAGCCCAAGAGTACTGGGCAGTTATTCCAAAAGCATGCTTTCCACACTCACAGTGCCACAGGGAAACAGTCCACGAGTAAGACTGAGTCAAACAAGCAAATGCAAAAACACTGTGCACAATGTGACCCCACATGGGTACCAGAAAAAACAAGGAGATAGAGTACAATATGAACAGAGACTGTCACCAAGTACTAGAGTAAGTGGTTTCTTTCTCTTTTTGGAGATGCGGTCTTGCTAAGTTGCCCACGCTGACTTTGAACTCATCCTTCCGCCCCAGCCTCCCAAGTAGCTGGGATTACAGGTGTGTGTCACCATGAGTGCTCGAAAAGTAGATGATTTTTAGAAACTCAAACGTTCTAAGTGGTCATGTGCTGCTCCTCACCGTGTCTCTCTGCTTCCCTGTTTTACGTATTTTAATGGGCATTTCTTTCCTTTGGCCCTTTCCACTCTGCCTGTAACAAGCATGCAGACCCTGGGTTCACCTGTCAGTCACTGCTGCCTTTGTTGCTTTCACATTAGAAACACAGGAAAGTACAGTATCGAAAAATGGGCACTTGCCTTATAGGAGAAGGAGCCCTCGCTCACGCTCACCGAGGTGGCGCTGCTGGCGGGCGGAAGCTGCTGCAGCTGCAGGCCTGCGCCGGGGGCCGTGTCCATGGCGGTCTAGTGGCATATCCTGCCCCAAGTGACTGAGAGCAGCGGCGGCCGCTAAGCGGGGCCCTGGCCGGAAGCCATCTCTGGGTGTGTTCACCTCCCTCCAGCAGCCACCGCCCCCGCACGCCAAAAGAGTTCTCGCGCAGGTTTCTTTTCAGCTTCTCCGCTGAACAGCCAAGTTCCGGCTCCTGAGCAGGCTGGCAAGGGTGCGCCTTCTGAGTCTCGCTGGGCTCTGCGGTGGTGGAGAGGAACATTAAAAGCGGACGTTCGGGGAAGCAGTGAGCCCAGCTTTGCTCCCTGAGACTACCGCGAGGACAGAATGCGATGGGCCACGAGAAGTGAGGCCAGTGAAGACACGGTGTCAGCCCGTAGGTCCCTCTAGAAAGCCATCCTCACCTATCTCAAAAGCTTTCTCTCTCATTTTATATTTCCTCTTCCCTCTCCTGCTCTCCTCCTTTCTGCCTATAATTTAAACTCTTCTTTTTCTCACAGGTTCTTGAGGATGAGAAGTAGACTGCTGAGACCACTTCTCCACATCTCAAAAACAAACCCAAACAATCCAACCTAAATCTGGACCATTAAGATGGAGTCAGGGTCTCAGTTCTAAGACAGGAAGCAAAAAATGAGAAAAGCTATCTCCAGGGAAGATGGAAGAGCTGCCTGCTATTCAGGATCAGCCTGTGTAGGTCAGGAGGCACCGAAATGGGAAGTAGAAGGCCTGACGGATGGGGTCACTTTGCCTCTCAGAGACTCAGCATCCTCATCTGTAAAGTGGGTGTAATATATGTTCTCAAGCAGAACCACCACTGGTGGTCATCCCTGTTAATTTCATTGGACTGATAGCATCTCAAACTTTTCTCCCCAATAGAGAAGAAAGAGAAAATATGCCCACAGTGTTTGAGGCCAAAACCCTGCTAATGGTTCCATATATTTGAAAAAAAAAAATCAATTTCCAACACCCAAACTAAAAAAGTCCCAAACAAACAAAAATCACATGAATTTGGATCCTACTGCATATTGTTTATTCTAATACAAAAACATTATAAATTGCTTTTGATCTGTCATGTACTGTTTTACCTTATTTAACTGTTTAGCCACTTTCCTTAACTATAAAATATGGATAATAATGTTCCAGGGCATTTGTGCAAATTGGATGGAATAAGGCATGCAAAATTTATGCACAGAAAATGGGCGAGGAATGTCAGCTGTTATTAGTGTTAATTTTGTTCTCACTAGCTTATTCATTTAATTTATTCATACATATCCTTTCCTTGCTATTAGGATCCACCCGAGAAAGTTATTGAGCGCTCACTGTGTGCTAAACAGGCACAGTTTCTACCATGCCATGAGGTTCAGAGAGCGGCCTATTCTGTAGCTTCTGCCATCACAAGTAGGCCCAGGAATTCTGGTACCAGGTGTGAACTGTACCTGGCTAAGTCACAGAGCAAACACTATGTCCAGTACTTAGGAGATAAAGAGGTAGGCTTAGCAGGGGGCAGACACAACCCATTTGGTTCAAGCCTCACTCCATTGAAGGGCCTCATAATTAAATTACGTTACTGCTGCTGCCTCCAGTTGAGGTATTCCTACATGAGACACATTCATCAGGGAACTCTAATTCACATCCTACGACCAGACTTCCCAGCCTGTAAAAATCTGTAAATAAGGGCTTGCAAAATTATGGGGAAAGCATATTTATTCTTCACTAGACTTTTATGCACATGTGACATGCATTCCTGTGTTAAATTCCTGTATCTGGTCTCGAGTTGTAGAGAGTTGTGGCTCAGGGTTCTTTCTATCTCTGAGAGGCTCTGGAAGGGGGTCCCACCTGGAGGTGAAGGGGGCTGGGCACAAATTCTAGGAAGGTGTTTGCTGAGTCCCCCAGAGCTCTAGCCCAGGGCTTGATAAAGTGACTTGTACACATACCTGGCTCTAAGTAAATGCAGGCCTCTTAAGTACCTGTTGTGCTATGGTCACTTCACAGTCAAGAATGCCTGACTCAGGCCCATTCAACCACAACTGGGGAGCAACAACGAACTGATAAACCCAACCGCACCCACAGGATGCAGAGAAAGCAAACAGGCCCCAGGGATTTGCTAAGGGGGTGGCGGGATCTAGGCCTCTTAACCTCCAGTAGCTCAGCTGCTTTTCTAGTTTTGCTTTTGTTTATGATGGTCTAATTTAATAGCACCTCCCATCCCCAGGAACACCCCCGCCTCCAGGCCTCTATGGCATCTCCTACAAGGACAGAAGAAGGCTTCTTTCAGCTGTTGGTAGTTTGCTCTGAGAGCCTTGGTAGAACTCTGCAAGTTTTACTCCCTTACAAGGTACACATTATTTGCCTAGTGACTCTCTTTTCCTGGTTCCAGAACTAAGATATTAGCATATATGCTGGACAGGCAAGCAGCCAACTACAGGTTGACAGTCACAGGTCACGGTCATTGACGCCACAGAGGAAAGAGAATTCATCAGGTGTTTGCTTCCACTCCCATGCCCAAGCCCTTATCTTAAGGAATTATTTCACCAGTTCCACAAAGCATACTTCATAGAGGAAGTCACCTTGGCTAGTGGCCGCTAAAAGGAGGGTCGTGTTAGAATTTGATTCTAACTGAAAACATAAATAAAACATGCGTTTTCCCACTACCTGACGACTCAGCTTTTGGCTGGTGTCAGTGACATGCCAAGCTTTTCCTTTCCTGGGCTTTGACTCGTGGGGAAGGGTTGCGCTCTTCCATCCTCTCCCATTGAGTTGGAAACTGCGGCTGCAGCAAGGCAGACCTCTGTTCCAGCAGCTAGCATAGACCAAGAATGCCTCCCCTCATCCCACCTGCTAACTCCACCATCTGCTCCTCCAGGATCTCCGAGGCAGTATGTAGAGAAGTCATTTTGGCAAAGTTATTGCATTTCACCTCCCAATTTAGTAAAGCCTGGCATTATCTTTATTAAGGCAAGCCCGTGCCCACCCTCGCTCTTTGATGCAAAAAAATGGATTTAAAAAATAATAATAAAAGAACTTCCAAGGCAACAGGAGCCAAACTGACAAGGCTGGCCACAGCAAGAGAGTGCTTATGCCAGAGCTTGTTGGATGATTATAAATGCTGAAAAACGCAGGCTGAATTCAGGTTCCCTTTCTCCCCGGTCTTGACCACGACTCACCGGTGGCGTTTCCTCTACGGTCCACCTATCAGAGGCTTCTGAGAAATGACTTGGACTCTTCTTGCAAAACCCGAGGCACAGCCTCCTTAATTCCTTCCTCCCTAGGACCTGCGAAAGCGCTGCAGTGTTTTGCTTTCGAAGGTCGCGATTTGATTTGTCGAGCGTTGTGTCAATCAGAAGCTTGTGGGGATTTCGCGCAGACGAATGGCTGTGAGAAGGCGTTGGGCGGGACACTCTCTGGCTATTGGCTGCGCTGCTAAGCTTGCTTGCAGCGTAGGGGAGAAACTGGGGACCCAGCTAGACGCTCACTTGGAGGGGTCCCCTCTAGTGGCCACAGGAAGAACTGTGGGGCCTTCTTCCCCTATCTCTGGCTGTCCGGGGGAGCTCAGGTGATTGCTCACCGCCACCTGCCTGACAGGTGAGCTCGGCTTTAGCAGCTGGCCGGGGTCCTCCATTCTCCTAGCAGCCTCCTCCATGATTTTGCTTCTTGTTGTTTTGCACCCCACGTTCCCACCACCTATTCAAGACTTAAACGTCAAGACCCAGCTTTCTCAAAGCCCTCGCGGGTCCTGGGGCCCATGTGTACCTGTCCTGTTCTCCCCTCCAGTCCCACCTGTGGTTTACAGCTCAGCCACGCTGGAGGGCGACAACCTGCCTAGCACCTGATCACTGTTTCCCCAAGGTTCGGCTGTCATAAACATGCAGTGGAGCTCTGTAGACGACAAAAAGCTTTTCATCACACATTTTCATGAGCACGCTTTTTGGTTAGATCTTAACAGCAATCTCCGAGTGAGACATTAGGCTCATCACGATTCACCGACAAAGAAGTCACATTTGGGAGAAATATCCACGATGAAAAGAGGCACTACAGGTCCACATCCTGGGCAGGGGGAGCTCAGAGAGAACACATAGGGAAGGACAGAGCTGGCACCTTGTGGCGACTGCCCACGGGCCGGCAGTGCTGCTAAGGGATGTTTCTGGGGCTTGGGTGGCAGATGCTGCGACGAGAGAGGACCGTGCCAAAGTCAGCTTGTGCTTGGATTTCATCCTCAATTCAAAGGGAGTTATTGGAGAGAAGTGACAAGATCACACAGTTGGTCATACCGATCTTTGTCGTTTATCAGAAAAACAGGGCGTGGATACTGGTAATTCAGGTTTGTTCCCAGAAATAGAGTTTTTGAGTGAAAAAAAAAATTTAAGCTTTTGATCTATACCAAGGGTTTTGATTAAAAAACAAAAACAAAATACCTCGTTAGTTCTTCCACAGGTCCTGGGGTAACTAATTTAACCTGAGCCCTGCGGATTTTGAAAAAGCTCTCATGATTGGTCAACAACTTTTCAAGCTAAAGAAACAGAGGACATCATTGGTGAGGGATAGCCGGCGGGTGGGCGGAAGGTTGACAGCAATTGTTAGGCTAGTGGTTGCCATAGAGACAGGGAGGTTTGGGTCAGACAGACCGAACCCTAGGGGTGGAAGAGGTAGGAGGTGGTTGCGATTAGGGGACCGTCAGTCCTTGAGGTCGTGAGGAGGAGGACACGGCTCACCTCATGGGGCACCCACTGAGACCTCAGGCCTGTGCCTGTGTGCCGAATACCTTGGCCGAAAGAGGTGTTCCCCCGAGGCCGGGAAGGTGCTCTTTCCTGGGGACGTGTCCTCAGTGTCCCCCTGAAAAATGTTCCCACACCACGCCTTCGCCACCGAGCCCCTGTGATGGCATGAGGATCTGACGCCTCTGCCTCAGCGTTGCGAGTGCACAAACGTTTTCTGAGCTCCGGTGCTGGGGTCCCTATTCCAGGGCCCACCCAGGTAATTGGGGTGTCCCTCAACAAACACCTTTCTTTCTGTGGGCCTCTGTTTACCCATCTGTGAAATGAGAGGACGAGACTGAGATCTAGTGATAACTTAGCTGGCTGCTTAAATTCCTTCTGGCTCTCTGGTATGCTTTCTCAGACTAGAATAATGTCAAGTTGGTTATTTACTGGACAGTCCTTTGAGAAGTGTAAAATGCTCACAGGATGCTTAATAACATTATAACTGAATGAAGAAAAATCACCTGTACTTACTTATCCAACTTTGACAACAATCTACATAAAGTAACCGTATACCTGGTTTAGTATATGTTGATATGCCCCGTGCAATAATACATATAAAGTATAAAATATGTGATAATACTATAATCTAACCATATATAGTAATACTATAGCATATGTCATAACTTTTTCATAAAAATAGTTGTTAAATGAAAGCATACCTATTGTAACTGTGTGAGTTACATACTTATAGAATCTAGCTCTGGCAAGATCATAAACAAAGTAATAATACACAAAATAGTTTTGGATTGTGAAATGTGCATAAAAATAAAGCAAAAACAAAACAAAAAGACAAGAAAGCCTTGGTTGTGGTGGTGTACACCTGTAATCCCAGCACTCAGGAGGCTGAGGCAGGAGAATTTCTGCAAGTTCCAGGCCATATGTAGAGAGTTCAAGGCCAGCACAAACTATGTGCAAGACCCTGTCTCAACAAGACCCTGTCTCAACAACAACAACAATGAATCAAAAAAGACAAATAGGGTGGTGCTTCTTAACAGAGAGTGGTTGGGAGATCATTTTTAAGGTTTGAGGAGAGACCTAGATGACTCTGGTCATACATAGGATCAGGGTACTGCTCGTTATAATGAGAAGAAGGAACCCCCATGCTTGGAGGAGGTATTGAAAATGCCAGTGAGACCCCATGTGGGGAAGAAGATTAGTTTCTGGGTGATGAGAGATGACAACTGCCTTCAAATTCTTGAAGGACAATCCCATACAATGATGGTTTTCAAAAGCATTTGGACTCTGTTCATAGTAAGAAGTGCATTGCATATTATGACCCAGTGCTCACGCATGCACACAAAAACTTCACAAAAGACTATGGACTATTGCTTGAATTATGGAACTAATAAATATACTAGAGGGGTGAGAATTATGCTGAGTTGATTCCAAAAGTTGGAACTACAATGACTTAAAAAAAGAAAGAAAGAACAGCTTCAATATGGGAAGTAACTTTCTAGCAATTAAAACTGGCCGACAGTGAATTACAGTTAAGGATTGTCAAACTGTGTTCAGGGGAATCCTAATGTTCTATGAAAATTTGAAACAGTCTTAAATATTCATTTTATATTTTGAATATTATATATGATATCCTAGCTTTCAAATACCAACTATACCCACTCAATGGTACCAAATGTCAAAATTTAGCAGGTTAACTGTGTGTAATGTCTTAGGGATTTTCATAGAAGTTACGAGTGAGCAGAAGTTAGACTTCCTGAGTTCAAAACCTGGTTCCACCTTACTTCTGGTGTAACTTTAATACCAGTCACTTAACTCCTTCACCCTGCAGCCTTTTCATATGTAAAACGGGGGTTTTGCCATTCTGAATTATTGCAAAGATTGCATGGAACATTCTATACAAGACATTTAGGGCAGTAAGAGTTCAATAAATGATAGCTATTATTTTACACTGTTGATACAGTATCTATGTGCATATATGGAAATCTAACAATAAAAACCTCCTGCAGGCTGATCAGCATTAACTACTTAATGTGAATCATGTTTATCTGTACAAGCATTTTAAGAGGAAGGTACTCTTTATCATTTCCAGTTTATAGAAGAAGAAATGGGCCTAAAACTTTAAAATGACTCATTTAAAATCCAAGCTGTAAAGTGGCAGGGCATAACCTTGAACCTAAGACTGGATGCATGATGTTGATTATGAAGACAGTGTATCTTCACTCCTTTCTTAAATTCTACAAGAAGGTGTATTAGTGACACACACCTGTGCAGTGCTGTGTTCGCACCAGGGCTGGACTTTTCTCATGACTTAGTAGGTGTGCCGTGATGGACTGGAAAGCACGGCCATCAGTGTTATCCTTAGGTGGTAGGATTATGGCTTGTTTAAAAAATTTTGTAATTTTTATGTTTTCCAAAATCCAGACATTTGGATGTATTATTATTATAATGGAAAGTTTGTCTTATCACTCATAATCCTACAGTGCTGATGTGCTTTTTAAATAATAGGTTGAGAATAAACACAGTATGTGTCTTTTACGGTAATAAATATTTTAAATTTAAATGGTCATCATATATTTTGATCATACCTTGTATCTGTCTATTTTTATTTTTACTTATTTTATTTATTTATTTATTCATTTTTTGGAACTGGGGATCAAACTCACAACCTTGCACTTGTCAAGTAGGTGCTTATGCCGCTAAGCTAAATCTCCAGCCCTTATTTTTAAAATCATCAACAGCAATGTAATGACTATGAGGGATTTCCTTTTGTCTTGCTTTTGAAATTCACTATGGTTCTCACTGTTTTGTTCCATTTTACTGTTTTATTCTCTTCTAAATAAAAAAATAAAAATAAAAGTCCCCAAATAGGCTATATTGCATATTGTTATCATTTAAACAGATGCTCGGACTGCCAGCCCCAGGTCTGCAAAGTCAATCAATATAAGTATTAAATAACCTTTGTATCACTGTTGCTATCATCCCCTCCTGCGTTCCTCCAGATCAGCCTGTTGTCTGCATCGGCGTGGGGCTGTGGGAGTGTGGGTTTCTTCTTGTTTCCCAGCCCACACACTGGCTGGCTAGTGGGAAAGGCAGGCTCTGGAGACTTAAACTAGTGACAAAAGGGGGCAGGGTCACCTGGAGGTTTCAGGGTAGGGTCATCTAGGATAGATCCATGTGTCAAGCCAAGTGTGGCTAAGACCAGTGTCTCCTGCAGTGGCCATGGGGCATCTGGGACAGCTTCACCTGAATGGTGACAGCTCCCTTGACTGATAACTCCCGTGTTTCTTAAAAAAAAAAAAAAAAAAAAAAAAAAAAAAATATATATATATATATATATATATATATATATATATATATGCTGAAATCATGACTACTGCTGTTTTGAATGAGGTTCCAGGAAGGGTAGCAGTGTTGATCACGGCCCGTTGGGGCCTGGGGATTTTGGAGATTCGGAAGTGTGCCCCAGGCTTTGCCCTGTCAGGTGTGGTCCTCTGCTGCTTCTCAGAGAAGCAGCAGTAGTGGCCTGGAAGAGGGGAAGTTGTCACAGCAGTGGGCCAAGCTGGGGCCCCTGCCAAGGCTTTGGGAGTGAGCACCTAGGCAGCTGCTGAGGGGACTGTAGACACTGGGGCTCTCACCCCAGGGTCACCCTTGGGGTGGCAGAGGGGAAGCACATGATGGCCGTCAATGGGATCACACCCCCACTGCCTGTGAGAGGGAAAAGGGAAGTGTCAGGCCTCCTGTGCCTGTCCCACCCACAAATGCTATTATTTTGCTGTTTCAGGTGCTTAGAAGAACATGTAGCAGAGATTTTTGTCAAACAAATGGAACATATCACAGAACTTTGCTAACATGAACTATTCTACCCAGAAAGACAAGCAAGTTGGTGGACATTCCAGATTTGCCAGCAAAGTAAAGAAAGGTCCAGTGAGTTTAAATAACATATGCCTTTGGGAGAAGGAGAGAACTCTTGAGATATGTTAATTTAATTTTTTTTTTGTCTTTTTTTTTTTAAGACAAAGTCTTGCTATGCAGTTTAGGCTGGCCTTGAGCTCACTTTGTAGCCCATGCTGGTCTCAAACTTGCAACAATCCTCCTGCGTCAGCCTCCTGAGTGCTGGGATTACAGGCATGCACCACCATGCCTGGCTAGAGATATATTAATTTTAGAATATGAGAGCACAATTGGTAGAATATGGTAGCTCTTGGGTTGTATCTCAAGGTTATCCTTAAGGTATGTCAAATGGATTACCTTTAGCCCTGCTGCCCCAAGTGTGATGAATGGGCAGAAAGCGTGAGAAGAAAAGATGAAGGATGTATCTTCAACAACAACAAAAAAAGCAGACTTGTTATTTCTACGAATCTGGCAAGAATCATAGAGCAGATATTCTTTGTTTAATGACATACCTGTTTAAAGACTGTTCAGACTTAGACTGAAGCTAAAATGTTACCTCAGTATCCTTTTTGGGTACAGTCCTATATATCTCATCTATAACCTCAATATCTTCTTTTGTTCATGCAGTATTGTAATTATAGCTGATTTACTGTACAGTACTGTAGTTTTATGTTCTGTTACACATTATAGTACTGCACGTAAGACTTACGCAAATAAAAGCAAAGTCATCAAGTTGGAGTTTCCTTTGATGATAGCTTTGTTCTGACATTGTAATATATGTAGTATATACTGCTCCTCATTTAATAAGGAATGGAACTCAGTCATTGAATGAGGAATGTCTGTACTCAATTTTATATGTGAAAGAGATCTTGCTTTCTTTATTTCCTAAAACTCAAGTTCTGACTACAAGTCCTTCTTTTTAACAAATAAGAATTATTATTATGTTTCATTTCACAATGAAGTCTTTATTTTTGACTTATTTCTAGGTTTATTTTTAAAGTATGTTTCTTATAGGCAGCATAGAGTTGGGCCATCTTTCTTATCCAACCTGACAACCCGTCTTTTAGTTGGGATATTTGGAAAACTTTAACGTGATTACTGCTGTATAAATTTGATTGTGATTTGATTTCTATCCTACTCATCCTTTCTTTATTTTTTCTAGTTTTTTAAATTTTCAGCACTTTTTTATGCTTTTACTTTATCTTCTTTGTTAGTTTATTAGGAATAACTCTTGCAGTGTTTGCCTAGTCATTGCCCTAGAGAAAATGCTGAAAAATTTTGGGGCAAATCTGACCTACTATATTTTATGAATAAAATTTTACTGACACATATTCTTTTCTGTTTATTTATATATTGTCTATAGGTGCTTTTACTCTCTAATGGCAAAGTTGAATAGTTACAACAGAGACCTATAATCTATGAAACCTAAAATATTTATTATCCAGCTGTTGATAGAAAAAGTTTATTGATGTTTACTTTAGTGTGTATAGTATACAACTTTAATTTATCACTATCTACTATCAAGTGATGTTATAACACTTCACAAAAAGCAAAAGAATTTTGAAAGAATATATTTTTCTTTTTCTTTTCCTGATCTTTGTCATCAAACATTTTACTTCTTTATATATTATAAACCTCATGATATATTATTATTCTTTGTTTTAAATGGTCAATTATTTTTAAAAATAATTTACTTGTTTTCGTAGCATTGAAGATTGAACTAAGAGTCTTCACAGTAAATAACATCCCAGCCCTTTTTTATTTGTTATTCTGAGACAACATGGTCTCACTAAACTACCCAGGCCAGTTTGAACTTATACTGCTGCCTCAGCCTCCCAGAGTATTTACATTTTATATTTGTATTTAAATTGATCAGTTTATATTTATAATTTTATATTTATTTAAGTGAATGATTAATGTTTCCCAAGCTCTTCATTCCTTTATTTAGATCTAGATTTCTAACTGGTAGCATTCATCTTCTGCCTGTAGGACTTCTTTTAACATTTCCTGTAGTTCCAGTTTGCTGGTGATTAATTCTTTTGATTTTTGTATGTTTATATGTCTTCATTCAGCTCCTGTATTTGAAGTTATTTTTTTGGGTGACAGCATTTTTAAAAGTTTGATTCATTACCTTGGGGTCGGGTGTGGGGCTCACACTTGTAATCCCAGCACTTGGGAGGCTGAGGCAGGAGGACTGTTGCAGACAAGCCTGGGTTACAAAGTGAGCTCCAGGCTGGCCTGAACTTCATAGGGAGACCCTGTTTCAAAAATACACATTTTTTCATTATTTTAAAGATGCTTCCAAAAAGTAACTTGCTATTGTCCTTTTATTGTTTTTTTTTTTTTTTTTTTTTTTTTTTTTAAATAAAATGAGCCTTTTGCCAGGTATGGTGGCACATGCCTGTAAACCCCACACTTGGGAAGCTGAGACAGGAGGATTGCCATGAGTTTGAGGCCAGCTTGGGATACTAGTAAGTTCCAGGCCAACCTGAACTAAACCCTGTCTTATAAAACAGAACAGAGCAGAGCAGAGCAGAGCAGAGCAGAGCAGAGCAGAGCAACACAATATAACACAACACAACACAGCACAAACAAGAGCCCCTTTTCTGCCTGATTTAAAATTTTTCTTTCTATTCCTTTTAAAAAGTGGTTTGACTATGATGTACCTTTGTTCTTCACCTGTCTTGTTCCTAAAGTTCATTGAGTTTCCTGGATCTCTGAATCAGCATTTAAAAAAATGAAATAGGGAAACATTTCAGCCATCTTTGAAATACCTTTTCTACTTTCCCTCTCCTTATGTGGTCAGAGCCTTCTCATTTGCTGGACCTGCACTTGCAGTGTCAACTGATAGTGGATCAAAAATGTTTTGAGGGGCCGGGGATTTAGCTCAGCGGCTCAAGTGCTTGCCTGATAAGTGCAAGGTCCTGAGTTTGATCCTGGGTATGAAAACAAAACAAAAATGTTTTGAAAAAAACTGTGTCTGTATTAAACACATAGACTTGTTTTCTTGTCATTATTCCTAAATAATGTATTATAGCAAGTGCTTCCATAATGCTTACATCTCAGTTATCTAGAGGTGTTTTAAAGTACGTGACAGAATTGCGCAGGTTATATGCAAACACTGCTGTTTCATAAAAGGGACTGGAGCATCTCGAGGTGTCCAGGAATATGGTCCATGGATACTGGCTTGCAACAGTCCTCCTGCCTCAGCCTTGCGAGTGCTGGGATTACAGGCATGCACCACGCCTGGCTCCCACAGCTTTCTACACACTGTAACTCTCAGTCCTTTTTCTCTGTCACTTTATTGGGAACAGTGTCTGTGCTTGTGTCTTGAGATTCGTTAACGTTGTTTTCCCGCAGTGTCTAATCTCATCTAGTGTAGCTTTAGACAGCTTGGTTTTCATATTTAAAAGTTTGATTTGAATCTCTTATATCTTTGGTATCTCCACTTACTGTGTTGAATCACTTCTTCCAACTTCTACTGTAACAGAAAATACCTCACCCCACCCCACTAGTGTACCTCAGTCTCTTAGTTCCAGTTCTGGTTGCTCCTGCCTCTTAGAAATGGCAGGTCACTGTGATGCACATTGCATAAACCAGTCCCCAACTGACAAACCATTCTGCCTCTGTATGTCCTGCTTGCTTAACCGATATAAGCCCTAGACCTACAGAGATTGGGTTTTGATATTTTGGGGGTGATTTTGACTAGAGCCCATCAATGTAAATAAATCTGCCTCCAAATCCTGGTTGTCGTTTCAGGGTTTCTGCACTATGCACTATGGAATACAGCCACTGTTGTGGTTATAATCAATGTTTATATCCACAAATGCTATCATCTGTGTAACTTTTCAATTAGTTTTGATTGTTTTATGCTCATTTTGAATTATACCTTTCCTTCCCTGCACACTTGAATTTTTTGTGGATGACAGATATTTTGAATTTTACTTGTTGGGAGTGCTTTCTATATTTCCCAGCGTCTTGTTTCATGCATTTTGCTCATTTTTACCTTTTCTTTTTCCCCAGCCAGGCCTGATCACAATCTCGGCCTGGAAGACTGCCCTTTCCCGGGAGACCGGCTTCCTCAGGCCCCTTTTCTGACCCCCTTCTCCTTCTGCCTCCTCTGAAAACCCTCTCCATTGGTCTGCAGCCTGAGGCTCTGGGCGCAAAAGCTGTTTAGTTACATCTGTTTTGCCATCTACCTTCTCAAAGGAAGAGGAGAAATGGACGTGCCGTGTGCGATTCCGCCACACGTTTACTACCTTAACATACGTGCAGCTGCCTTTAAATGCTTTGTGCTCAGCCCAGGCCTGGGTGCCCCCTCCCCATTATTTCATTCATTCATAACTGAGTGCTTGGTGTGGGCCCAGTTTAGGGAGAGGAAGCACGGCCAAGAGCTTCAAGGCCTGGGATCATGACACAAACTGTGTTTAACCCTCAGGTCTCTTATTTACAGCAATCCTAAGTAAAGGAGTGATTTGGGTGAGTAACTTACTCTGCCTCAGTTTCCTCATCTGTTATGCTGATTCTTAACAGTCCCTCTTGAGGGGCTCCTTTTGGGGTTGAGCTTTCCTTCTGTGAAAAAGAGTTTTGTTTCTTCAAAAATTCAGAGACTAAGAAACAGGCCTGAAAGATAGTTTCCATGCAAACCATGCCCGGCTGCCACCACCCCGTACTGTCCCCCTGCCTCCTGGCTGGCTTTGTCGGTGGCTGTACCTCTCTCTGAGGGTCAAGACGCTGAGGTGAAGATAATTTGGCTTACTGTATGGACAGCACAGAGTCATGACGACTCCCAGTCAGAATTTGGCTTGGGTGTCAGGACTGGCAAATTCACAGGCGCACTCAGGAGGGGATGAGAAGGAGAAAGTTCATTACTCACAGAATGAGGCCTTCTGGGAGGCACAGGCCAAGCTTCCAGAGACAGACAAAAATGAGGGGCAAGGACACTGTTTAGGGATTTCCTTGTGGTTAACAGAGGTGATCCTGGAGAGAAAGGGGCTAGTAGAGGTTCCAGCCAGCACCGCAGGGGCAAGTGGGGTGGTGTGGCTGTGGGGTGCATGTCCGGGCCTTCCCATCGACTCGCAGAGGGCAAGGGGAGGGCTGCGGCTAAACTGCTGTGCTCCACATCCTGCTCTATTGCACTCACAGGCGGGGAGTCTGTGGTCCCCCGCTCTGCGGGAAGATGCTGCCTGAGGCCTTCTAGCAATCACAGCAGCTCCCCAGATGTGGGGAGAGTTACAGCCATACCATCACAGCCTAGTCTTAGAAAACCCAAACCTGATTTTCTAGAAAGGTTCCCCTTCCGCTTTTGAACACCCTGATTGCTCAAAGCAGAAGCTTGCTTCTTGCAGGGCTTTCTGGAAAGTGAGAGCCACCCCACTCTGGGACACCCCTGGCCTCTCTGGATCTGTGTGGTGCTTGAGTGGTGTCTGACTCTGGGCCTAGAAGGAGTGGGGATGCTGGCTCTGCCCTCTGCCCTTCTCTTCTAGGCTGCTGTCCTTCCTGTCGCATCTTCCCTTGGTTCTGAGACAGTCCACTTCGATGTGCTTCCATGGCCACATCTCACGGGGCTAGAGAGGAGGAAAGCCCAGAAAATTCCAAAAGAGAAAGAAAAGATAGTGGCCGGGCCTGGTGGCACGGGTTTGTAATTCCAGCCCTTTGGAGGCTGAGGCAGGAGGACTGAGAGAGGCAGGAGTGCTGAAAGTTCAAGGCCATCCTGAGCAATTTAGTTACTTAGGGAGAACCTGTCTCAAAATCAAAAATAGGCTGTGGATGGAGCATTTTTTTTCCTTCCTTCCTTCCTTTCTTTTTTTTTTTTTTTTTAAATGGGGAATGCTTTCTTGAATATATGGTTTAATACTTATATCTTGTCAAAATGAAAGTTTTTCTTCTCCATTTAAAACTTTAATATATTAATACACATCTGATTTTTTTTTGCGTTTGTCAATTTGTTTTTTGTACTGATTTTTATTTTATTTTTGTTTAGGTTATACTGCCGCATATCCAACACAATCCTCCATTCCTTTCAGATCCCAAGCAACAATAATTACAGAATCAGAAAAAAAAGGATTTAATAGTCAAGCCAAAAGATTTTATCATACGAAGGTAATGACATTGTCTTTAGAGATTCTTTTCCGGTCGATTTTAGCCTCAGAGGGCAGGTTGTTGTGTCCTTCTGTGAACAGTAGGGGTCAGTGTCGTCCAAGGAGTCACAGCTCTTTTCGGCAAGACGCACGACCAGATTGTAGAATAATAAATTTGTAAATTGGGGAATGTCATAGGGGACAGAGGGTAGGAGCCCGACACAACCACACCCAGGAGTATGGAACCAAAACCACTTAAGAAAATTACTAAAAACATAAAGTATAAAATCCCCTAAATCTCAGGCGTATTGAGTTAAAGGTAAAAGTCCCTCCGCTCTAATCTTTGCGAGATGAAATCACGTGATTTTCTTTGGTGACACGGGGGAAGAGTCTAACAGATTGAGAATTACCTCGCTAATGAGACCTGCTCCTCTAAAAAAAAGAAAAGAAAAAAACTTCCTTAAACAAGGTCCTATCAATGTTCCTGTCTTCCCTCTGTCCACACCCTCTTCCCCAGATGCCCGGCTCTTTCCCCCTCTGATTTGGAAAGTTTGTTTTTTTCCTTCGCTTCTCCCACCAGCAGACGGCAGAAGCGACTCGCGGGTGTCCACAGTGCCTACATTTTTCATGGCTTCATGGATTTAACACAGTCTTAGGAATAGCACTCTTTTAAATGCTTTTTTATTAGTACGAGTAGTTCATAATGATTACATTCGTCATGGGGAGTTGGTGCACGCACGTAATACATCTTAAGGAACAGCATCCTCTGGGAGGAGCGACCATCCCACTTACCCTTTACTGAGTTCTAAACATACTTATCACCGCCCACATTGCCCGGGTTCCAGATCAAGTTGTGAACATAGAGGAGGCTTGAAGCCGAGGGCAGCCCCTCTGTTGTGACCTGATTCCTCCTGGACGGAGGAGCTAGAGAATGTTCTAGAATAACGTCTGTTATTCTAGGATTCTAAGAAAGCACTGTATTTTTTTTTTAATTACTTGTGGATTTCCCCAAAGATGACTTGCTCAGGCATTTTCTTTCTTCGCTTTCTAATTTCTCTGTAACTGTCACTCTTCCCAATTTTCTCTCTGGCTTCCCATTTGTCAATTTAATGATACAAAGCATAATTCGACATTGAATAATACTTAAAAAGTGAGTACAACTGTAGGAATCTTAGTTAAACTATCTTCAGAGAAAAGTAATATAGGCAAAATATACCTTCTGATGTATAACTGGCCACTGTGTAACAAACGGTCATTCTAAATTCCAATCATAAGCTCATTTACTTTGACAGTATTAATAAATTCAATTTAATAATAATATTTTGTCCATATCCTGAGTATCCATAACTCAGATTCCAGCACAAACACTAGCAGCCACTATTTACTGATCCCTACTGTCTGTCAGCTCTTGTTTAGTTTGTATGTCTACTCTTCAGAACAATGCTAAACAGGAAGGGTTTATTTTATTTTAACAGAAGAGGAAACTGAGGCTTAAGAAGGTTAAATGACCCACCCAAGGTCACACAACACAGGGTTTGGCACATAAGAGGCTCTAAATAAATATTTGCTGAATCAGTGTTGAAAGAATTAGATCTCAACCCCGGCCTAGCTCACTGCAAAGCCTCTTACTCTTTCCACACTGGGCCACGCCTGCTTTTGTGGCCTACAAGGCCATAAATTTAGTGGAGGAAAGTCAGCAAGTTTCTCAAAAGGCCTTGGCAAAAGAGACTGGGCTCAGGAGAGGGCAAGACATGCGCTCCTGTGCAGAGCCTCTGTTCTGTGTGACTAGGCCTGACGAATCATCCAGAAACTAAACGGCTGACTTTGAAAGTTACCATGTAAAATACTATTTCCCAGAACACTTTCTACCACAGAAGCCAAAATGGCAGCCGGCCAAAACTACGGGGGGCACAGAGAGAAACCACTCAGAATTTTTATTCCAACTTTTCAAATGTGATTGAATTTGCTTGACAATGTGAAAACTAAGTATCTTAAAAGCATTTTTTTTTTAAAAAGTGGAATTTTCTGGAAAGGTCAGCATATAATAAACCAGATTCCCTCAGTTCTACTTTGTCACTAGCTGGTTCTAGTCTATCCCTGAAACCAGACCCTTGATGTTTCTGGGGTTCTGTTTCCTCATGTGAAACATAAAATTTGGGTTATGTAATTCTTGAAGTCTTCTCAAATCATACACAGAAAAATAAATTCTTATTCTGTGCTCATTAGTTTCATCTCTCTTGAGTGAAATGAGCACTGAGAAGTTAAGGAGTTTGTTCAGCATTGCCTGATAATTTAGTGAAGCAATACAAATTAAAGACATCTTTATTTTAAAACTCCAGTGTCTCACCACCCTGCTTAAAACAGAATCACACACACCCGTCACTCTGTCTCATAACTAGATTGTCTCCTCACCTCAGTGCTGTGACCCACTTAGCATGGCTGGGACGTGGCACTTTCCTTCCCACCAGCTCACAGTCCCCACGAGACTCGGGCCGCTGGTTCCGAGGATCCTTCTCGGAATGCCATGTCCATAGGGGCAGTTTGGGCTGCTGGAAATGAAGTGTGTTTTCCTGAGCTTTCTATAATTATTTACAGATGTGCCGGCAACTTTGCATTCATGAAGAGACATGCCTCTGTGTGACAGAGCCCAGCCCCCACAGCCTGCTGGACATTTTCTTCCCCACCTCCCACTTCTGTCCCCACCTCACCCTGGGTTTTGGTTGCTGTTTCCCCAGCTGTGTGACTCTAGGGTAGGGATGGCAAACTCTTCAGAGACCAAGTGCCCACAGTGCAACCCCAAGCCATTTACTTATCACAAAAGGGCAACACTGCCCCTCGATGCACTGTTATCTGATGCCTGGCTGCTGGGGTGATGCTGGGGTGACTTGGCTCACGTGCCCACTGAGAAGAGGGCTCTGTATGCCTGCTGCAACACACGTGCCACAGGTTCGCCACCACTGCCCTAGGGACACCACTTAGCCCCTTTATGACTTGGTTTCCTTGTCTTAAAAGTAAGGACGTTGTTATAGGTAGAACTTTGCCAGGAATTGCTGTTTCTTGATTCTAAACTTGATTCCTTCCAGCCCCAAGTGGGCATGTACTGGTAGCACCCTGTTCTCTAGGTGGGCACAACTTAAAACACAAGGTGACTTCATACACAGCTGGACAGGAACCCTGCCTTCCAAAAGGTAGCCAGCCCCAGCTATGTGTTTAACTTGTGGTAAAACTGTAGAAAGTCTACACCGTTCCTTATACACTTGATAAGATCCCGAACCAAGAATATCGTCCATGTCAGGGACACTGGACGAAAGGACATTCTGTTTGCAGGGATAATCAGCCGCGCGTGCCCTCAGTTGGGTCTGCCAACCTTCCCGAGGTGCCCTCCTTCCTAAGAGGTCTGCAGGACATGGTCCTGGTACTATCAAACACTTGGCTGACCTTGACCATGTGCCAGGCACCCCTCAAAGAGCTTTGCATTTATGAACCCGCTTAATCCTTGTTAATAACCCTGTGAGCTAAGTCCCACATTGTCTCCACTTTTCAGATGACTATGAGACAAAAAGATGGTTAAGTAACTTGCTCTACTAGGATTGGGCAGGGCCAGTCTGCTGCTTCCTGGGATCTCTCTGGGCAGGAGCCCCCTCCACCCCCGGCCATCTTACGCCCCAGCTGCCTTCCCCGTGTCATGATGGTGACTCATGTGCCCATTTTGTCTGCACCGGCCATCCAGGAACTCCTTGGCAACAGTCACTGATGTTCCTTCCAGGTCCCTAAGTCCAACGGATGTCTCCGTTCAAGTCTGCATTTCCCCTGGAGCCACAGGGAAACACATCCACTTTGCGTGGGGTATTTTTCTTTTGGAGGCGCTGAGGACCAAGGCAGGACCCTGTGCATGGGCAGCAGGGATGACCGCTGAGCCACACCTGTCAGTCCTCCTGTCTCCTCATGTCACACAGTCTTGATGCAGTTTTGTCAGCCCCCTCCAGAGCTTGTGAGAGTCTGACAGCCTGTGCTAATGTCCTCGTCCGGCCACACAGGCCCTGGTCTGTGCTACGTAGGTGTCGGTCAGTGTCTGCTGACTGAATCTTTGCCCACAGCCTGCTCAGGGTGTCTCGGGGGCTGTGAATAAGCAGAAGCCAGATCTAGTGGCGCTGGGGCTCACAGAGACAGGACTGGCTAGAACCTGTGCTTGTCTGGCTTCTGTTGTCTGGCTGCATTTCTCACCTAGCCAGGCCAGCCTTGGTGAGGACCTGGTCCCCATTTCCATCTGCTCAGGTGGCCAGTGTTACTGTCACCTCCCTTTCTCCATGTGTCCTCTCCCCCAGGAAATTAAGAAATGCGGGTTTCAGGAAATTGGCTCCTCCTCAGCAGAGCTCATTCTCCTGGCTGCTCCCTCAGGGCTCCCAGGGACCCTGTGCCGCTGGTGCCCTCCCCCGCCCTGAGTGGAACAACGGAGTTTGCCTGTCTCTCATCCTCACTTGTGGTTGGAGGTGTAGAAACTGTGGTGCTGGAGAAGGCGGAGGAGAGACCCCGGAAGGGGAAGGGGGAGGCAGATGGGGCAAAGCTTCTCCTAAGCAGTGAGGCCGAGTCTCCAGCAGTCCCACTGGAGGGGACTCTGTGACCCCAGAACTCTCAGGGACAGCATCTCCTGCTGAAGCCCATCTGGGAGCCAGGAACCAGAGCTGCTGTTCACAGCTACTGCCCCCTCTGTCCCTCCCTGGGATGCTCATGGGGTCAGGAGCACAGCTGGAAAACCTCAGGCCCCGGCCCAGCTTGCCTTTTTGCAGATTCACGGGTGATGAGGGAACTGTGGCCACTGAAGGTCCACGCTGGGGACAGATGCCGGCCCTTTTGCCTTCTGCTCTGTGTTCCCTCCATTTCCTGGGCCATAGACTGAGTACAAGCTTTCTAGTCTTGGATAAAGTCAACAGGGTGACCCAGGCATTTGTAAGAGACAACCATGTCCTCTGGAATCCTGAATTCCTGCACGGTCTGGCTTTGGAACAGCCGTGGGATTCCCTGAGTTTCCCCCTTGGGCCTAGCCTTCTCCTGTCCACAGCTCCAGTCCATTAGCGAACTTGGCATTTCCACTTGTGCTCACCTGAGAAACACAGGCTGCCCACCCCCAAGAGCCCAAAGCCAGTGAACAGCTTGGAAGAGTCAAAAGCAGACCCAGCACCTCCAGCCCATGGCTCAGTGCAGACTGCATCCTCCCAACCAGCAACGGGTGGGACAAGCCAGTGACTCGAAATCAGGACTAGAAAATCCAGTACATACGGAGATGTGACTCGCTCTAGGCCCTGGCATATTAAGTCCTCTGTGACCTGTGAAGACACCCGGGGTGAGGAGGAAAATGTCCTGCTTCCTTCTTTCCTACTCTTCCTCCCCATGCCCGGCCTACCCCAAGCTCAGGAGAGTGTGGTTCGAGTCCCACTCTTGGCACCTGCAAATCTGCACATCCAAGACTTTCACCCTTCACGTGACCTCTCAAAGTGGGTTTCTACTGAGCATCGCCCCGACGTGGTGAGTGGAGGACACATCCCAGTCATCCTGCCCAGCCCCACTGTGAAGGTCTCAGTGACCAGGCGAGGGTCCTGGCTCCATGGAGGCTGCTGTGGGTACTTCAAGATTAATGATGAGGGGCTGGGAATACAGCTCAGCGGGCAGCACCTGCCTGGCAAGTGTGAGGTCCTGAATTCGATTCTCAGTACCAAATAATAATATTGATGAGGAGGAGGTTGGTGAGCCAGGCACAGCGGCCTTGATCTATGAAGCCAACTACTTGGAAAGCTGAGGAGGAAGATCACAAGTTCAAGGCCTGCCTGGGCAAGACCTTAATCCAGAAGGATTAAAGGTGTAACTCAGTAGTAGAGCACTTCTCCAGCGTGACCAACCCTTTGGGCTTGATCTCTAGTACCACCAGAGGAAAAAAGAAAAGGACAACAATGTCACCATCCTTTGCCATTATGCCCTTTACTGATTAAAATCACTCATTTAATGCTTGAGGCAGATGTGGGGACAGCAGATGTGGCCTCCAGTCCTGGGCTTCCACGGAGCACTCAGTAGGCAGATAGTGAGTCTCTAACGACTATGCATCCTTCCCCCCAAAACGCATTTCGCTTTCTTCATTTTGATGGCTTTTGCCACCTCAGATGGTCTCAGCTCAGATGTTGAAGGGTGGCTACGTTCATGCCAGTCCCAGCTGGGGCTCTTTCCCCCCGCTATTATACCTTCTGAAAGGCCCAAACTCATCCTGACATGAAATAAAAGTGGTATGAAAGGATTACCCCTCAGATAAAATTTCTCGATTTTTTTGTCCGCCCAGAGAGCCAGAACGCATCTCTACCTTTTGCAGGAGGATGCCTGACTTCTCTGCAGCTATTTTTTCCCACAGAATCAACTTGGACATTGTGTGGGGAGTGGCGCACTGTGAAACCAGCTTTCTCTTCCACAGAGACAAGCTCTCATCTGTAGCCTGGTTCAGTTTCTGTGGTGTTAAGTGCTCCTACCTTGGCTAATCTCAAGTTACCACTGGGAGCATTTTAAAAAACATTTTTAAGGATTCATTTTTATTTCTGTTTGTAATTAAGTTTATTGCAGATATACATAATGATCACATTCATCACAGGGAATTTATACCTGCACATGATATGTCTTGATTTTGCTCCCTGTTCCCCTACCTTCCCTTCAAAGCCCTCTTCCTCTCCTTATTTACAAAAGCTTTGTTTCCACTTTTTCCTTCTTGTTTTTTCTTTTCCTTTCTTTCCTTTCTCCCTCCCCTCTCCCTAGTTCCCTTTTCTACTTGAACATTTTTTCCTATTTATACGTTCTTCCTATTTCACAATACCTATTGTACATTTTGGTCCTTATTTACACTTTCAGTTTCTCACACCAGAGAGACAGTGCCATATTTACACATGTGTATCCGATTTATTTCACTTAAGAGTATGGTCTCAAGGTGCATCCATTTACCCAGAAATGTCTCAAGTTTATCCTTCTTTATTACTGAGTACCACTCCACTATATCTATCTATCTATCTATCTATCTATCTATCTATCATCTATCCCACATCTTCTTTATCCATTCATTGGTTGATGGGCATTTGGGATGTTTCTAAGACTTAGCTCTGACAAACTGTGCCACTATAAACATAGGTACACATACATTGCTGTGGTATGATGCTTAAATTTTTTCAGGAAGATACCAACAAGGGGAATAGCTGGGTCAAATGGAACCTCTAGTTTTGGCTTTTTGAGAAATCTCTACAATTATTTCCACAGTGGTTGGACCAGTCTACACTCCCACCAACAGTGATGAAGGACTCCTTTTTCCCCACAGCCCCATCAGCATTTGTTATTGGTTGATTTCCTTACAAATAAGGAAACTGAGGCCCAGACAGGCGATTTGCTTAAGATTGTGAGACCACTAAGATGAGAATTCCTAATTTGAACTCGATGGGTTTCCCCTTCCTTTTATCCCATGCAGGCTCATCTGAGAGTTAGCTTGATTCTGTGGTTAAGAGTAGGCTCTGTGGTCAGAGCGTCCAGTTCAAATTCTGGCTCTGACATTTGCTAGTGTCTTGGGTGCTCTCTCTTCTGGCTTGATCTTCTCATCTTCAAAGCGAGGATTAAATGAGTGAGTAATGTAAAGTATCAGAATAGTGCCCAGCCCACAGTGAGCACTGGGTAAGCTGATGATTGCTCTGCAAACTGGGCCCTAGGAAAATCTCTCTGTATCTGTGTCACCAATCACATCTGCACCCACAACACCAGGGTTCTGAGCTCTAGGCCTGAGCTGTTCGTGTACCTCTTTCTGCTCTGCTTCTCCCTGCCTGCCTGAGTGTCCCTCCCCCTCTGTCCACCTGGGTGGCCTATGAAGCTGAAATTAGCTCTCCTGTTCCCACCTGCCGTGGGGTGGCACAGAGGAACCTGTTCATGGCCTTATGCTTTATCACACTGATCACACTGTCCCAGCCAGCCCGGAAAGTCTTGGGAAGAAGCTCAGGGAAAGCAGTAGGCACAGGGGAGTTGGGAGGTGCCTGGGTGGCAGAGACTGGCGCTAGCAAGCTGTGGAGTCACGCTGCCTGGTTTCAGATCCGGGATTCATCACTTCCTGGCTGTGGGCTCCGTGTCTCTGGGCCTCACTTTCCTTCATATGGCTCTGATAAGACACACACTGCCGGGGAGTGGAGACAGCACACGCCAGGCACCCGCACTGAACGCAGGTCCTGCCTCTTGCAGCAATGGGACTTCAGGCAAATTCATCTCTATGTGCCTTGGGGTCTCCATCTGTGAAATGGGCACAGTGATCCCTGCCTCACTGAGTGATGACATAAGTAAGACAAGCTTGGAAGAGCTCCTGGTGCCACGTAGGTCCCCCATAAACTCTCACACAGCAAAACCCTGTCATCCTTTCACGCCACTTGCTGGGCCAGCTTCTGCCAACACGGACATCTCCCTGGCAACTCCCGCAGGAAAGGAGCTGTGATGGGTGACACAGCCGTGAACTCAGTGCTGTGGCTTCCTCCCCAGCATACTCGCCCCAGTCAGTACTCTTTGAGCACCATGAACTCGCCTCTTTTTGTCTGAGAGTCAGAAACGGTGTTATTCAGAATGAAGGTTGTTTTTGTTTCATTTTGCTTTATAAACAGAAACACTCCCTGATGTCTGTTCTCAAAGGCTGGAGGAAGCTGACTCAGGTGGGGTGTGGTTAACGTGAAATCGGTCACCCTCCCCTCACCGTGGGTTTGGTTTACCCAATCCCTGCACGCTGCCTTGCCCATCAGTCACGTTTGGGATCCCTTTTTATGCTCATTTCTCTAATGGCATGAAAAAACAACAGCTTTCTTTTGCAATGCAGCATAGCATAGTGGGAAGAAGCAAGGCCCTGGGAGGCCCCAACCTGGGTTTGAATTTCTGCCCCATCACTCGGTAACTGAGGTGGAGATTGGGTCAGCTGGGAATGTGGAGCTGGCAGGGGTGCCTGTCTTGTAGGATTACGGGGAGGCTTAGTGTTGATGAATGCAAAGCTGGTGGGAAAGCGCGGTGGAACTGCAGCACTCTCATGACACCACCACACCACCTTATTCTCTTCCCTTTCAGAATGATATCCCAGGCCCTGGGTCCTACAACATCACCCACCAGTCGCCAGTGTTCAGCAGTGTCTCACTGTCCAGGAAAGGGACCTGCACTTTTCCTTCCCTGGTGAGAGCTTTTCTTTTAAGCAATTGGTCAGTAATTTCCTCCAATCAGTGAATAATCACACACTGCAGTCCGGTCTCTCCAAAGGCCCGTGGTTCTAATTAGGGGAGTAACCATCTCCTGAAATCTCATGCACGTAAATTCCACTGTCACATACTGTGAAGAGAAGCCAGAGGAATATCCAGAACTGGATTATCCAAACCAATTTTGTCATCACTGAGTAGATTAAGACAGTATCTTCCTGAGAATTTTAGGCATGTCAGGAAAATGTTGCCCTAATAGGAATTTCACTCTTGCTTGATTTAACTGAACTGTTCAAATTATCGAGAAATCTGATGGAACCAAAAAGAAAGCAGGCAGGGGGCTGAAATTTATTGATTCGTTCTCCCCTCTCCGTTTCTCTTCCTAGTACAGTGTGGGGCCTTATCTTCAAGGAGCGCTCTAGCAATGAAATAGCTTTTGAGGATGTGTCAGTGACCCTGACTGGCCCTGGGTGAAGACAGTGTTTTTCTATTTTGTTGTTTTTGCCACGATGGCGATAGAACCCAGGGCTTCATGTGTGCTAGGTGTGAGCTATGCCTCAACTTGGTTGTCCTTTTCTTTAAAATATTTCTAAATTGGCAAGAAAAATAGATTAAGCCAGGTGAATGAGCCAAACAAGGGCAAAGCTAGCAGGGTAGAAAAGTAAAAAGATAGCAAAGCCATATTCTAACATTAACCAAACACAGGTACCTTCCTTCTCGTTCCTTCAAAGGTTATAACAACCTCTCGCACAGATGGACGACGGGCTGACAATGGACTTGATGTATCTTTTTTTAACCATGCAAAGTGCCTTTTAAGACACACTGAACTCATCCACTTCTTATGGAAGTCGAGTTTGGCAGAGTTGAATACTCATGGAGAAACCAATTTTGGAGTTAACTCTCCACTACCACAGAGAGCAAAGTCGCACACACTCCCTACGAGTTCACAGAGCATCAGGCTTCTATTTTTCTGCTCCTCCACTCTCCACCCTGCTGGAAAGGACTCAAAGCAATCGGCAAAAAATGTCCTGGCACAGAAAGCAAGCCTTAAGATCTAATCCTGACTCAGCTTCAGAGTCTTGATGTGACCCCAAGCACGTCACCCTTCTATGTCCCAGTTGCCTCATAAAAGTGGAGGCCCCCTGGAGGCACTGGCAGATTGCAGTGAGCAAAACACTCTTTGAAACTGCGAAGCATTATACACATGCTAAATATTATGATTGTTACCACCTGAGTCACGAATAAGATTTCCTGCAACGCCCAGGTCTTCTCTCCGAGAACTTCTTTACAAACAGTGGCACTGCCTAGTCCTTCTCGGTGCCAAGAAAGGGACTGAATTGGAATCCATGACCAATGCCCTGCTGGAGTTTACCTGAAATTTACTTTTCAAATGCGAAGGCTGGGCTGTCTGGGAACTGAGAGAAGGTCTGAGTATTATGGTACCTACTCAGGCCTTTCAAGACTTTGAAAAATTCAGAACCAGACCCAGAAGAAGGCAGACAGTGCGTTGTCCTCCCTTTGAGTTTGTGTTGCTAAGCATTTAAGTTTCTGTACTCTTGGGTGGGGGTCTTGTGTAGCGATGAGGTCTGTTAGGAGAATCCCCACATCTTCCCCCAGCTCCAGTGTGACCTGGAGGGGAATGCCTGCCTTCTCCTCTTCCACATGTAGCACCTTTTCTACTCTGGATCCCGAGACGTGGAAGGAATTAAAATAGACCTCATCAGAGAAAGATCACCATGGCCCCAAGGAGTGTGGTGATGGGTGAGGCTGACCAAACAACTCTGTGGGTCTGTACCTTTTAGAAACTTCCTGATGCCTGTTGGAACAACTCCACCCAGCCTTTTGAGAGGACCTGTCACCTCTCTAAGTTCAAATGGTATAAAGCACTTCATTAATGCACTCCAAATCTTTGTTCCAGAATTGTACACAGTGCTAAGAAGTTAAGTGAGGCAGGTGGGTGGGGACTTTGGTAGCCTTTCTCTCTATGCATGGTGACAACAGTGGTGTGAATAAGTTAGTATGTGCTGGAGAGAGTTTCACAGACACTAGGGTACGGCCACACTGGAGACCAAAGGTTGGGTGCTTAACCCCGTGGTGTGGAGTACTGGTGAGTTAGCTACACTCTGAAACAAATCTTTTTATGATACCTTACAAAACTTGCCCCTATTGGGAAGTTTTTTCCCACAAAGTAAAATTAATAGGTCTTTTGAGCAAAAAAAAAAAAAGATTCCATGATTGACTTAGTTTGCCGTAACCTCAGGGCCACGCTCCCAGTCGATTCCTCTTGGGAACCGGGTATCTGACCATTCCGTAAGAAAGCATACTACCCAGCTGAGAATATTAGTCTTGCCTTTTAAGTAGCAGATTTCTTCATCTGCAAAGTAGAAATAATCACAATGTAGTAGCCACCACTCAGAGTTGTCATGAAAGTTAAAACAAAAATTACATGGTAAAAAACTGGCCAAAATTCAAAGGCAAATAAATATCTGTGGCCTTACTTCTAAGCACATCAATAGATCGTTATGGTTAGAAGGAGGCAGAGCTGGGGCTCGAACCCGAGTTAGGCTCTGAATGAAAAGACTGCTGTGTCTGGTAGTTCACCCACCCTCAGACCACTGTGGTCCCCAAACCGGACCTGAGAATCATCACCAGCAGTGCAGGGCAAAGCGGGGCCCTGCCTCCCCTACATTCTGCACTTGTGTAGTCATCGACCCCTATCAAGCCCAGAAAACCCAGGGTAATGTTCTCAAGCTTTTAACCATAAAATTATGGGAAATGTTTTTGTTTTATCAGACTCCAATGCTTGCCATGCTCTCCAAGGGTAAAGCGATGTTATCACTGAGTTTCTATGGCTTTTGTCCCCGTTCATTTGGCAAACACTGATTCTGTTTGTTTGTTAACAGAAAATATTTTGTTGTAGCTTCCTGAAAGGAAGAGTATTGGTTCTATTGAAACAGCAGAAAGACTGTAGGGTTTTATGAAAGCAGTCCTTTGCTGGGTGGGCCGAGGGGGCAAGGTAGACGGCAAGTCTTAGTCTACCTTCTGCCTCTCAAATGTTGGAATCATATGGGTCTAGACCGTTCAGACCACTTAACCTTAGGAACAGGATGTGAAATTTCATGCAGGAGGAAGGCCTCAGCTGGGAGAAGACAGTCTAAATCTTCCCATTGCACGAATTACCCAACAGCTGATGAATCAAGTGTAGGCAGCCTGGAACAGGATTGGGTGGAAATGCGTTTGTGGCAAAATTATTTTTGCCAAGTCCTAAACAGAAGATGAATAATTCGAGTTGGTGTATAGCAGTCAAACAGGCCCGAACTTGCACTTTCCAAGAGCAAACACTCAAAGCCTGAGGTCAGTTTATCATTGTCACCAGCCACCATGTCATTTTGCAGAAAATGCTTTTAAATCTAGTGCTAGGCAGCATCTTTCTGACGCCTGTCCTTCAGAGACAGAAGATTCCATGATAACGCTGATCTGTGGCTTTTTCTCCCTTCACAGAGTGCCCGGCTGGACACCATTATTTCTAAATATCCTGCGGCAAATGCGTACACCCTCCCATCCAATTTTGCTTCGAAGAAAGACTTTAGCAATTCCTGCTCCAGTATGTTCCAGTTGCCGACCTATGTGAAAGTGCTCAAATCGGAAACCCCTGCCCCAAACCATTATAATGTAAGAGCGTCTACCTGCTAAATACGCAACGAGTGAATTGTTTGCCGAAATGAAAGGGAAAGGGAAAAACAATATTTAAATTCTGCACGTGTTGTCTCACCCAATGGGTATGAATTCTTTGTGAGACTAATGGGGACTTTGCTGAACCCAGAGAGAAGCATGGGTGACCTGGAGGCCAGTGGGCAACAGCAGGTAGACCCCTGCCCTAAAAAATACTTTGAATCTAATCATTGCAGTCACATACTCTTTCAGGGATGGGATTTTTCTCATTTGTAACTGTGGTACATTATTTTGTACTTTATCTGCTTATTTATCATTCATTTAAGTTTTAGGTTCTTATTGGGAAAATCAGCTTCTACCTTTCCATGTCAGGAGATTTTGTATTTTTAACCATTGTTAAAAAGCTGTGATGGCCGTGTAATCCCTGGGCAGTAAGGTATGGATAGGAAGGTTCAGGTCAGATCTCAACCCGCAACCTAACTGTATGGCCTTGGGCAAGTCCCTCAGCCTTTCAAGGACCTCGTTTATGGGGCTGTAAAACAGGGATACCTGTTTACCTCATAGTGTTGATGAAAATATGAAATGACATAACCTAGGCTGGGCGCTGGTGTCTGAGGACTACACAGCACTTGGAGAAGGCTGGGGCGGTCTTGGGGCAGCCCCACTGCCCCGGAGCCAATGTGGTAAGATGGCATTAATCATGCCTGCCCTATGAGGTTATTATGTGAAGCCAGGGAGACAAATGTGAGCGCACAGATAGTGGTAACACTATGTGCGTGTTTAAACGTATTTCAGCCTTTAATTACTTCATTTTTCACTCTCTCCTTTTGTAATCATACTTTTGTCTAACTACAAAGATCCTGCCCATTTTCCATGACTGATTCCATCAGTTGTAGCGTGCTCAAGCCAGTCTGAGAATTTCACCCCACCACTGTGCAGTAGAAATGCAATGGAACCTAGCTGTGTCGTTTAAAATCTTCTGGTTGCCAGATTTAAAAAGTAAAAAGGAGTAGGTAAAGTACATTTTCACAATATATTTTATTTAACCCAGAAGATCCAACATATTATTTCAACAGATAGATAATCAATATATAACGTATTAATTATATATTTTAGGAAGGTTCTTTTCTTTCCCTAAGTCTTTAAGGCCTAGTGTGTGTTTTGATGGCCACATTTCCAGGGCTCGATAGCCACAATATCCAGTACAATACTTTATTGTACTGGATGGTTCAACTCCAGAAAGTCTTCCCTTAGGATAACGGAGTGAATGTGGTGACGATGGTGGTGTACTTTTCATGGGCTAAATGTTAACAGTTAGCTAGCTATTCATCATATTTAATACTCACAAGAGTCCATGGCATAGATGATTTTATTCTCAACTTACAGAAGAGGAGGAAGCTGAGGTTCAGAGAGGGAATGGGCTTGCCCTAAGTTACCCAGTTCAAAAGGATCATCTAGCAACAGTGGGCACAAATAGAGCGCTGGAGGATAACCGGAGTCCTGCTGGTGCTGTATTTTTGTTTTTGTTTTTGAGACAGGATCTCACTGTGTAGTTCAGGCTGGCATTGTGTTCATGGCAATCCTCCTGCCTCAGCCTCCTGAGTGCTGGGATCACAGGCATGCACCACCATGCCTGACTTAGTCCTGCTGTTCTGCCCCTGCCAGGCTTCCCTTCATAAATTCTGTTTCTATTCTGTGCCAGGCTGGTGAGGAACTTAGGCAAGAACTGGATAGACAAATAAGATAATTACAAACTGTGGTCAGTGGAGGGGGAAGCTGCAAGAGAATTGTGGGAGGTATAGAGTTGGCAGTACCACCCTTCAGCCCTGGAGGTCAGAGAAGTCTCAGATGCTGAGGCTATGAATTGAAAGAAAGGCCAGAGTTGTGCAAAGGTCCTGGACCAGCAAAGAGTTAGTCATGAGAACTACAAGAAGCTGGAATGGCTATTTATTGTGAGTTAGGAGGAGAGGGGAGGCCAGGTAGACAGCAGTGGCCAGGTCAGCACATGCTAAAGACCCCAGCGGGGAGCTGGAACTTTGTTCTCTGCACCAAGAAGCCCATGCTGGGGCAATGTGATGTGAGATGCTGTTTCAGACGCCTTCTGCAGCTGCCGTGTGGGGAACCGCTGCAGTCCGGGTGCTGGAAGGCAAGCGAGGAGACTGGTAGGCTAGCAGGAGAGGGACACATCATGGCCTGGCCCGTGGAAGCACAATGAGGGTGCCTGGCCACGACACCCTTGCCATTCCCAGAAGACCAGGGCACCCAGGAAATGAACATGGCGTGGACTGGGCTCATGGTAGTACCCCCACAGCTCCCTGGCTGTGCCCCCCAACCTCTGCATGTCCCTTAAAGCACCCGGCACCATCTCTCCCATGTCAGGCATAGGCCCTAGATGCAGCAAGTGTGTGACAAATGTCTATGACATCAAAGGACAAACTCTGGTCTATCCAGGTGTTAATCTAGAAGCGGTCATTTCCTAAGGTAAAGTCGTATCCTCCTGCCTACAGGCCGACAGGTGGTGGTAGGTGCATGAGTTTTGTGCATTATTATTAGTTTTTGCCATCTAGGTTTTATTCGTTCCGTTTTTTATATTTTCTATATTTTCTGTTTATTTTTTTTTATTTAAAAGAGAATAAAACAAAAGGGGGCAGTACAGAGCAGATCAGAAGAGGACAACATAGGCAACACAGTACTTTACATTAAGTCAACTGGACATCAACAG
>PVJX010015878.1:0-41574 GCA_004027295.1 Dolichotis patagonum | reverse complement strand
TACCTAGTAGAAGAACAACTATTGTGAAGACAACGAGATATACAGTGTTGCCTGTTACTGTTGTCCTGGTGACCTACTGTGATGTTCTGTGCCAGTTTCACTATATTGTCTCAATTGGCTTTATTCCATCTTTTTTTTTTCTGTTTGCAGCTTCACTGTGTGTTCACTTTGTATGCTTAATTTTGTAACATGAACAGCTATTTCGGGGAGTATGTGGTTTGTCAACTAGTGATATATGTTTTTTTTTGAGGTTTTGTATTGTTTCTACCCTTTTTTCTGTATTGCTTTTTTTCTCTTTAAATAAAATTTAAAAAAAAATTAAAAAAAAAAAAACACTTGCTAGAGGAGTATTTCTCTTTCCTTGAACAGTGCTGACCCTGGCCCAGCCCACTGGGGCAGCCCTACCATCTGAGTCAAGGTTATTGGTGTTGGCAGGAAGTAATGACGTATCCTTCCTGAAGTGGCCATGGGGTTCTCTGGTAGATGTGCAAGCTTTATAAAATAAAAACAGAGGCCATCCAGTTAAATTGGAGTTTCAGATAAGTGGCAATAAATACTGCTTTAGTGAACATTTCAAATATTTCTTGAGATAAAACATCCCTGTATTTTGTCACCGTGTATTATGGATTAGATATACAAAATGTCCACCAAGAAGTTTTGTGTGTTCAAAGGTGGAGCTTTTGGAAGGTGACTGGATCGTGGGGATTTTATACTCTTCCATAGATTCATCCACTGAGAAATAAATAGCTGTACGTGCTGTTAGGAGGTGAGGCCTGGTTGGAAGAGGTGGGTCACTGTGGGGTGACCTGAAAGGATATGTTCTTGTCCCCAAATCCTTCCTCTCCGTCTGCTTCTTAGCTGACATGGGTTGAGCATCTGTCCTCCTCCAGGCTTTCCCACCATGCTATTTTGGACTTGAGGAAATAACCATGTACTTAACCCTCTAAAACGTGAGCCAAAGTAGATCTTTCCTCCTTAAATTGTTGGTGTCAGACATTTTGTCCTACTGGCAAGACAGTGACTAATACACCATGAGAGGTAGTCGGTGAACCATGCTCTGCTCTCAAATGTTCACATTTTTATGTATTTTTAGGTCTGTGGCCTTTTTGGTAAGAACCATATCTGCTGTTGGTGTGGAATGACCAAATGCATATGTACTTTTTTTTTCTCTCCCAAGCATGAGACTAAGCAACCTGCTACTGGTTTTTGCACCTTGCCCACTAGCTGGCGCACATGTGACCTGATCAGTGAGCATCTGTCAGGTGTCAGATGACTGGTCACTAGAAAACACAGTCCTACCAATCTCTCTTCCTTGGAAATCAGAAACCAGACAGTCAGACCTGAGGTTTCTCTTACTTATCTCAGGTGTGTTGGAACTGTCAATCTGCAGATCCCAAAGACCCTGGATTAGAGATGCTGAGGACATATTCCCTTGCAGGGATATGGAACCTCAGGTGCCAGTGAGCAAGTTCAGAGGCAGCCAGATGGAAAACTGGCCTTGTTTATGGCCAAATGATTTCACACACATAGCAATATTCGTGCAGCTGGAGGGGAGTCTAATTCACATAGCCAGATGTTCAAGGCTTTTCTCATAGGCTATAGATATAATCAGTCGGTAGCACTTCTAGCAAAGAGCAGTTCTGGGCCAGGCAAATGCTGGAAGGTTTGGAATCTAAACAAGATGTCTAGGTGATTTCCCTTTACATTTTTATAAATTGAACTTAGAACAATTGATCTGGTGCCTGCTGTGTGTGATACAGAATATGACCTTGCTTCAGATGCAGTGTGGAGGGTGGAGATTTGGACCAGAGGAAGAGAATAAGACAAAGAAGGAAGGAGGGAAGGAAGAGAAAGAATCAGAGTAGCAAATCTGGCCAGTGCTCAATTCTGATTTCCTCCTTACAGCGTGGAATATCCTGATTGGGTAAGGAATTTACTACAAGCCTTTTCAAACTGGCTAATTTCTTTTATGAAGAACAAGACTGAACTTGATTAGCTGTTCATTCAATCATAGATGGACTGAAGTGCATAAGGGAATAGGACAGTGAAAAGCTGGTAAAATGGGATGAGGCTCCCAACGCTCTTTGAACTTATTGTTCTCCTGCTAACAAATCCCAGCATAATGAAAACAGTTTTAATTACTGAAATCTATGTCAATAGATGGATGGATGGATGGATGGACTTAGTAAACATTTGTAGAGAGCTCATTAGATGCAAGCAGGCACCATGCAAACCCAAGAGATCACAGAGGCAGATAAGGCAGAGACCCATACCCAAGGTATTTCTGCCCAGAGAATAGTTTGGATCTGGAGTGTCTCCCAGAGCCCCTGCTGTTGAAGGCTTGGTCCCAAGTCTGTGGCAATGTTGGGAAGTAGTGGAATCTTTAAGAGATAGGGCCTCATGGGAGTAAATTAGGTCACTGGGCTGTGACCTTGAAGGGGACTGTGGGTCCTTGGCCTCTTCCTGTCCTTTCTTTCTCTTGGCTTCTTGGCTGCTATGAAGGGAATGTGTCCTCTGCTATGCACTTCCAACATGATGTGCTGTGTAGCCACAGGTTCAAGAGCAATAAGGGCCCAGTGAACATGAAACCATGAGTCACAATAAGTGTTTCTTCCATTTGAGTTATGTATCTCAGACATTTTGTCCCCGTAACAGAAAGGTGAGTAGAACAGGTACATTTTAATACAATAACATGGTCAGCCATGCAAGAGGACCACCCTGTGGGCATGGGAAGGGGCCTCCTGATCCAGATTTGGGATGAATGGAGGAGGCTACAGTACCATCTGAAGACTTAGCAACACCACAGAAACATATATCCTCATCTCTTCAGGCGTGTGTGACATAGGAGCCCACATCCTAGGTACAATCTTACCCTTTTCCGGGTCAGTTTGCCATTTATGTTTCTATTACACTTACGCCAGTGGTAATGGGCCAATGGTGAATACAAGCACAGGGTTTCCTTTTGTGCGGTACATGGGCATTTCCACAGCACAAGTATGTGCATCGTAAAATCCCCATGTACTATATGTGCACACGTGTGTTGACAAAATTAAACATACGAGGTCCCTGATACATTCTCCGGTTTCATTTCCTTGTTCTCTCAGCAACAAGAGGGGCTGTTCTTCCTTTTCATCTTCCACGGAACCCTACTGGGTCTCATGAAATTCTTTTCATTTGTGCAGTAAGTATTCACCAGGCACTTTCTCGGTTCATTCTGTTGCAGCCAAGTATTTAAGGTTGGGGAAAGTAGATAGGAACTGGCTTCCGGGAGCTGTAGCATACACAAATCCTTCTGTGCCTCACAGTTACCAATGAAACCCGCTTCAAATGCAGATGTCCCAGCTCGGTCAGGCCTCCTTGCATCTTGAAAGGATGGTATGACAATCCAGTGGCCAGTTCCAGAGCACCTGGGTCTTCAGGAATGTGAGGCTGGAGCATGAACGGCCACCAACATCAGTCAAAGGCATAGAGGCCCAAGAACAGAAAGGCGTGGGAGCAAGGCCGCCCCCAACGTGAAAACTCCAGAGTACTTTCGCCTGATTATTATTCCATTTTGTCTAATTGCATTTTAAAATGCTCAGTGGGGGAAAAAAATGCCAAGTCTTTTAATAAATTAAAAGCAGGTCTGCTTTTTAACCTGCAGCAGGTTTTTCCAAAGTCCTGCTGTGGGCCTGCTGCTCAGAGACACGCACTCTTCGCAGATGAAGGTAATTAGTGAACGCGTCACCTCTGGAGCTGGGAGGGAGGTGCGGGCGGCTGGCTGCAAGAGGAACTCCTAACTGATGGGGAGGAACCCGGACCCTGCAAAGGAGGCCGGGAGACTCAGACACTGTTCTCTCTTCCCACACGTCAGAAGTCAGAAGGCGGAGTGTGTCAGAAACCGAGGCACAGGGCATGGCAGGGTGCAGCTTTGCTTGGCTCGGCTGCTGAGCTCCAGTCTGCGGTTTCTTCCCTCATGGGCTGTGATTCTGGGATGCTTGGATGCCCCACAGAGCTGGATTTAGGGGCCAAGGAGCTGGGCACCTGTCCCAGCCATCAATCTAAGAGGGTGCTAAGCAATCCTGGGGTACGTCAGAAACAGCTAACGCAGGGCTCCACACGTGACTCGCAGTAGGATCTGCAAATGGGAAACTCCAGCCAAAGTGTCTTGCAGAGAAACACAAAGTACAGCCCCGATGTGTTCAGAATGTTTTGGCAGCTTGAGAGCCTGATTTGGTGCCAACCTGCAGGTTTCAAATGAATTGACTGGATGTGTGACCTCAGGCAACTTGGTTCACCTCTCCGAACTCTTTGTGTTTGGTCATAGAGCGAGGATTTTTACTGGTGCCAAGTTTCTCTCCCTCTTTTTTTGTGTGCTGGAGGTTGAACGCAGGATCTCTTGCATGCTAAGCACATACTCTACCACTGAACTACACACCCCAGTACCAGTTTTGAGGATTAAGTGGGTACACAGCCTGGCACGTAGCATGACTAGATAAGGCTTAGTGGCTTATTGTCACTGTTGTGACCAGCTCAACCAGCTGCTTGGTGCTACTCCAGGTCACTCTCTGCTGAGTACCTAAAGGGCAGGCTCCGGGAGCTGAAACTGTTCAAGTCACCCCCCCCCCCAACCAAGCCCTGGTTGTGTACAAGTAGCTAATTTTACTCACTTAAAAATGGAAGCCCCTTAGGCTTCCAGGACCTGATTGAAGGATCTGAAAGAAATCTGAAGAGAATCAAGCATCAGAGAAAAATTTCACTGATGCAAAATTCCACTTCATCTACTCTACCTAAATACCCAGAAAGTAAAAAACAACTTTTAAACGTTTTTCAAAATTTTTTGGCATTAAGCATACCATGATCTCAACCACTGAGCTACACTCCCCAGCCCAAATTTTTAATATTTTGAAAAAGTCTTTATATCCATATCCACATATATATTATCTCTATCCTAAGCAGATAGGTAGTTATCTGTCTCTGTTTAGGGGTGTTAGAAAAACCGTGAAGGAAAAAACCATTCCAAATGAGTCAAAATATTACCCTGTGGGGCCGGGGATTTAGCTCAGTGGCATATATGCCTGCCTGGCGAGCGCACAGTCATGAGTTTGGCCTCCAATACAAAAAAAAAGTATTAAAAATATTATCCTGTGTTTGATATTTATAATAAATTTCTTATTTTTAAGCACTGAGACATACGATTTTTTAATTAGTACGTCTGCAGTACATAATGTTGCGTTCCTCATATGGAGTTGGTATACACTCAGAAAACGTCTTAATTCCTGTATTCTTCCCTTTCTTTTCCCTCCCTTCCCATTTCCTCCATCCCTCTATCCCCCTAGCATCTGAGAAAGATCTACTTTCCTATTTCCTATGATCTGCCTTCTGTTCCACTCTTTATGATCTGGGCTTCTCATAGAAGAGAAACCACGAGGCATATGATTTTTACCAGCAGGAAGTCGGGTTTTGCTCTCTTCCCACTAACTAAATGTGACACATTATTTAAGGATATTCTTTTGGAGGGTGGCAAAGGACTGGCTCACCCAGGCCTCACCTCTCAGCTGGATGTGAGGCCTCTACCCCCTCCTCCCCACCCCGAGCACAACTGGACACAAGGGCAAAACCACAGCCAGGACAAGCGCAGCTTCTGAAAGATTCCAGCGCTGGTGAGGAGTTATATTAAGCACGGGAGAGGCTTAGGATGGTAGCTTGGCATTAGATGAGATGTGACTGATAACAGTCAAGGCCTAGAGAGAGTTCCGATCAGGATATTTATACTTCCTTTTAAATCACATGGTAATATGTTTACCATAAAATCTATTAGTTTTAGATGACTGGTAGGTTAGTATATCACACGTGTCTTAATAGCTAATTCTTCTGTTTTGCCTAGTTTTGTTTTAAATTGTTGATTAAAAATTATTTCCCTTTGAAGGCTATACCTGATTACTTTCAAGAATGTGCATGATACAAAATTCTATTTAAAAAAAACAAAACAAGAAAAATCACCTATAATCTTCCAACTCAGAGGCAATGACAGGGAACCATTCAGTATATTTCTTTCTGGTCTTTCCCTCCAAGGTGTAGATAGGTTTTTATTTTCAAAATATACTTATGTATGTACAGAGTTGAGATTATACTGTTTTCTTTTTTTTTTTGGTACCGGGGATCGAACTCATGACCTCACACTTGTCAGGCAGGCGCTTAAGCCACTGAGCTAAATCCCCGGCCCGATTATACTGTTTTCATTCTACCACTTAACTCTGCTCTGTACACTTTTCAATTATGTGTTTTCCTGCATGGCCTTGGTTAGGATCCTAGCAGGACATGGGTTTCCCTTGAGCCTCATAAGGACAGGTCAGCGGTAGGAGAGGGATGCTGGGAGCACCTGGGGTGTGCACACCAGGGAGCTGTTCCCTCTGGTAGACCTGAGTGTGGGAGGAGGAGCAGGTACTGAGCCCAAAGTTGGGGATGAGAAGGGAAGTGTAGGGTGTGGAGTGTGGGGCTGGGTGGTGACACCTGGAAGAATCCATGGCCTCTGGCAGAGAAGAATAAAATACCTGTCCTCTCTTACCTCCTGCTTTCCTCCCATTAGACAAACCCCAGGGAGGTCAGAGGACTGGGCCCTGGGTGATGGACAATAAATCTGGCAGGAAAAGGGAAGCACCACTTCATATATTGCTATGGTGTGGATCATAAATGTCCCCCAAAGGCTGAAGCATTAAAGACTTTATCCCCTTGTTGGCCCTTGGAAGGTGGTGGAAACCCAAGAGGTAGAAACTCAAGAATCTAGTGGGTCACTGGGCGTGTACCTTCAGAGGCGATAGTGGGACCTCAGTCCCTTTCCCTTCCTGTCTTTTCACTTCCTGACAGTGAGGTAAATGGCTTTGCTTTCCTTTGCATTCCTACCCTGATGTGCCAACCCCAGACCCAAAGCAAAAGGGAGAATTAACCAAGGACTGGAGACTCGCAAAGAGGGAGTCAAGATAAAACTTCCTTTGTTACAAGTTGTCCTGGGTATTTGTTACAGTGACAGAAAGCTGACTGACATACACATCATAAAATATGCTTTAAAAAGAACTAAAAAAAAAAAATAAAAGACTGCCTAGTATTTTTTATAAGAAAGTACCATAAATTATTTACCCAGGTTCTTGTGCATTGTTTCTGTTTTTTTTTTTATTACAACTAGCACTGGAATAAATATTCTTAAACATATACTTCAAGCTGCATCTCCAATTATTTTCTCTGGATACAATCCCAGGGCTGGCATTGTTGGATCAAGAAAATCTACATTTATAAGGCCAAATAGTCCTTCAAAATGCTATTATAGCAATTTAAATGCCTATAAGCGAGATATCTGGAGTAACCAATACAGGAAGAGCCTGCCAGTTCATCTAGAGAAGATGGCTGCCTGCACTGGAGGAGAAGGCCCTCGAGGGAAGACACGGCCCTGCGCAGCCCTTCCCTGGAGGCTCGGCCTATGGAAGGTCATCTCTCCAAAGCTGTGAAAACTGACCTGTTTTCAAGAAGGATGGAAGCTTTACAGTCAGTTCACTTGAGGGTCAACCAGAGAGTCTGACCAAGGCAGGTGAGGTGACGGCTGTTGTGGGTGGGGGTTTAGTTTCATTTGACCTCATTTACCCAAGGCCGAATGCACAGTAAACAATAGGGAATGGTCACATAATGTTCTCTCTGGGTCATCTCTTTGGGGGAATGGATCCAGCCATCCAGAAAGGGTTAGGGCAGGACTGGGGAGCAAATGAAAAACCAGGACAAGTTGGGGCAGTGGAGTGAGTGAGGGAGAAGGAAGAGGGGGAGTCCAGGGCTGGAGCTGTGAACCCATACACTCTCTTCCCATGAATGCAGCCCCTCGTCTTACTCCCTAAGTTTAACAGACAGGAGGAGCAAGTAGAAAGGACAGAGGGAAGACCAGAGAACCCCTGTTGATGAAGCTTGTTGTAGGATTGTATTCCTTCCTTCAGATACAAAGACAAAGCAACCACAGCACCAGAGCCCACCGTCTCCTCTGAATGTCCAGAAGAGAGGTTGAGATGAACCAAAGCAGATCAGTAATATGAATGAGACTGCCTATGTTTGTTCCTTGGCAGATTCATAACATGAATATCTGCTTGGTGGTTCATAAATTCAATACAAATACATAATAGGTCCTGTCCAAGTGGACATCAATATAGATTTATAGTTTACTATCAATTGATTCGCATAATAGTAGTAACCAGAGCCCGCTTCCATCACATACTTTGTGCCATGAGTGTTAAGATCTCTGCAGACATTAAATAATTTAATCCTCCTGACATCTGCATGTGATTCATATTTGGGTGTCCAGAGTCAACTAAGGTAACTGATCCTGCCCACCCAGCACCCAGGTCCCAGCTGCTGACGTATTCCTTCCCACCCTGCTCCTCACCGTCAGCAGGTGGGGAAGCACTGTAAATACTGTGGTGAAGTTGACTGCTGATTGCCCAGTGTACATCATCCATCCTTTCATCCTTACATTTGTGTGCCAGAGAGTTCTAGGCATGGTGGACACAGCAGTGAATGAAATGTGCAGAGTGTCAGCTCTCAGGAAGCTCTGCCAGGGGCTGGGGAGAGAATACTTGCTTATTTTTGCCAGCCTTCTCCTGGGGATCTCTCTGCCTAGGGGCTGTTTTTGTGGACATCAGAATTGGCTCCTTCATCCCTCCAGTCAGCACTCCACTCACAATTGTCACCCTCAGGCTGTCTCCTTGACAACCTAGTTTGCATGAAATGAGCCCATTCATGCTCTCCTGCCTTTACTGTGTTAATCAGCTTTCCATAGCTGTGATGAATTACCTGAGAACAAACTCCTCAAAGAAGAAAGATATTCTTGGCTTATGGTTCCAGACATTGCAGTCCATGGTGGGCTGGTTCCTTTGTTGTTTTCTGTGGGGAGGCGGAAACATGACAGGAGAAGGACACAGCTGAGGAAAGGTTCTCACCTCATGGCAGCTAAGGAGCAGAGAGAAAGAGAGTACCAAAGAGCAGTGAAGGGACCATGGGCAAGACAGAACCTTCAAAGACTCAGCCCTTGTGACTACTTCCTCCAGCTGGGCCTCATCTCCTATTGGCCCATTCAGCCATGAATTCACCCATGAGGTTGGCCCCTCATGGCCCCTTCACTTCTTGAGGTCCCGTCTCTGCACACCGTTTCACTGGGGATCAGGCCCTCAACACATGAGGCTTTGGAGACACTATACCTTATCACTTAGTGCACTTCATTGTTTTTCTTGTCACCCGCTGATAAACATGTGCTTGCATATTATGCACAGGAAACTTTATTTTCTGTCTCTCCCACTAGCAAAGGGACATTCTGAGACATTGGTGGGAGGATAACTTTCATACTATGTTTCTCTCTGAAGTCAAATTGAGCCCATTTTCTAGGTCTGGATGTCACATCCCTTAGCTGTTCTGCACTGATAAGGTTCTGTGGAAGCAGCAGCAGCCCAGTCTGACTAGCTTGGGTGGAAGGCAAGTCCAAGGGGAGACAGAAGGGTCATAAGGCCAGGCCCGGCCAGGAAACATTCAGAAAGCAAGGAAGGTTGTGGAAATGGCCTCAGGGTCAAGAGAGCACCAAGGGAAGAAGTGACCCTGAGGTAAGATATCACCGTGCTGGACATTCGATACTGTACCTCTCAACTTTCAGTGCCAATAATTTATAAACCACACTCACTTCTTTCTGCCTTTCCTGCAAGATTCAACAATGCATCTGACTGACATCGCAAGTCCTTGATCCACCCCCACTTCCTCCAAGCAACTTTGGCTTCCAAGACAGGAGGCAGCACACTGAGACTCTCAGATAACGCACGCTAGAGAGTTCCTCCTGATGGAAAGAAGGACTGGGTGTTGGAAGGCAAAGACTTTCCATAAGTGGCCACAAGATATATCAGTAGGAAGTAGCCTTAATCTGAAATAGTGATAGAGACTCTGAAATCTTCCTCTGTAACAGGCAACTTACCACACACCCAAAATCTGAACATGAACATTCTGCTTTCTGCTTGAAACTGGTCAAAGCCAGGGCGGGTGTCTTTAAACCATACACAGGCCGAAGGAGCCAGCATCTGCCATCGGAGGGTAAAGGAGGGTAGTCCGGGGTGTTGGGTTGCAGGATTCCCTATGAGGATACTAGAGGTTGGGGAACTGGGGACATTTCCATAAGAGACAGTTAAGGCTTTGCTTTTCTACACTGGGATAATCAGCTGCCTCCTTAGGACGCTGTCACATCACTTAAGGGATTTGTTTTCCTCATTGGCAGGCTTTTCTGAGGGAAGATCAATGAACTTCAAGTCTCTGTTCCACAGGAGAGATTCTTTTTACTTCTGAGAAACAGAGGAGACCTTGGAAGGTGACACTGCGCTTTCTTTATTCCCCATGCCTTTTCTATCAAGGTCTTAGAAAAGTAATGTTTTCTTCACAGTCATCCCAGGTTAGATGCAGAACATTCTAGAAAACACCCAATAAATCCTGGAGTTCTTTAGGCTTTGCTGAAGGAGAGGTCAGATTTGTGACATTAATCAACATCCCTGACATACAAATAAAACCTATTCCTCACCTGAGACAAAGAGGAGATAAAAGAGAATTTCTGGCTGCAGGGTATCACATTTGACTATCCTCAAGATAGCTAAGCTCTTGGCCCCTCGCAGCCTCCATAGTTCATCTCCGGGATACCAGGCAGGGGACGTACCCCCCCCCCCAAATGAGGCACCTTTGTCCTATTTTTAAAAAACTCTTCAGGAAATCCACTTGCTGCCCACACTTCCTCACCACCCACTCTCTCTGCACTGTTTCTGATCTGGCTTCCGCCCCACCTATCTCCTCGTGGAGCCTCAGGAAGAACCCCAAAGGCCTCCTCCTCAGCCCCCAGGCTAGCAGCTCTGCCAGTGCCTGTCCTCAGCTGGTTCAGCACTTGACAGGAAGTCTGTCCTCCCCTGGTTTCTATGGCAGGAGACTTGTTTTCTTTTAATGTGTTCATCTCTGGGAGGTCTGGCCTTGGCTGTGCTACCCACCCATGTTGCCCCCTTTCCTGTGTCACCCACTTTAGGGCGTCAGCTGGCACTTCCACTGAGACCATCATCACATCTGATCTCTCTCGTCAGCACCGGCCTTGGGCTCCACTCCCCTGTGGGGCATCTTACCTCACTGTACCTTTTCTGGATGTCTCACCATCCCAGCTGACCTGAACACCTTCTCCTCCAAACCCTGCTTCACGTCTAACCCTCTTACTGACGTCACCTGTCTCCCAGTATCCACTCTTAAAATCTCAGTGTCCTCTTTGCCTGACTTGCAGTCTTTACCGTCCTGATCCAACCAGCTGTCAAACTTTCTCTTCGCAGCAGCATTCCTGCGTCACGGACTCTCCACTCCATCAAGTCCCGCACTCACACTCTTCCTCGGACCGTCGCAGTAGTCTCTTATCTGGTCCACCTCTTCCCTCTCCTTCTCCCAAATCTCAAAATCTACATTTTGTACCCTTTTCCACAGTACTTTTCTTAAAGCTTGATCAAGAGGAAGCTATTTTGTCACTGCCTTGCTCTAAAACCTGCAGTGGCTCCCGCTGCTGCTAATACAAACCCCTACCCACTAATTCAGCTTCTCCAGATCCATTTTTCTTTTATGTACACACATCCACCATTTCACGCAAATTCCCAGTCTGGATGCCCAGGTGCCTGCCAGTCTCCAGGCTTTTGCTAAACCTGGACCTTTCTGGTGCAAGGCCTCGGTTTCTTATTTGCATCTACCAACATCCCACCTCTCCTTTAAAATTCATCCCAAATGCCACGTCTTCCCTGAAGCCTCCGGTATCCCCAGCGAGGTGTGCTTTCCCTTCTTAGTACTCCTGGAGCAGTCTCTTGGTCATGTTCCTTATTCGTGACTTAGGGCTGATGCACCTGGGTAAGACCCTCAGCAGCCCTCCCTGGGCTTCTGGTGGGGATGTTGTGGAGGAGCAATTTACTTACCATTGGCATTTGCTGAATTTGCCCATCAGGCTAGATAACCATATACCTGTTTATGTGTCACTGTTTGAAATACATGTCCAAGTAGATAATCACAAGGATGATTTGAACACAAAGAATATGGAAATGTTCAAGGTTCATATCCAGGGCAGCAAATGAGAATATAGATCAAGTCCTGACAACTTGGACTATTGCTGGATAGATTTTAATTAATCTATGGAAAATATTCCAGGGGCTTAACGAGCTTGGGAGAGGAGGAGGAGGGGGCAAGCGGAAGCAAGCCAGAGAGCGGCTGCTGTCAAGAAACACTGTCTTCCTGTAACCCTATCCCCCGGGGCAGGGCCAGCACCTTTGCTCAATTGCCCTCTCCGTGGTCACTCAGGATATGATTACTGGCATCAGATGCAAACACATGTTTCTGTTCCATTAATCTGAGCGAGGCTGAGAAACTGCAAACAGAGCCACAAGGGCATTGCTGTGTTGGTCTAGTTACCACCTCAAAGAGCAGCAAGAGAGAGGGGGAGAGGAAAGATCCGGCAGATGGGCTGCGGGGCGGCCTTCACGGAAGCAGAGGAGATGAGAAAACCACACCGTACAAGTTCCTGTGGAGGGGAGGCTGGTTCCTTTCAGCAGCTGCAAGATGCGGCACGGAGGAGGGCTGCTCACACGTGCACACACACACGCACATGCACACACATACACATGCACGCACACACCCACATGCACCCACAAATCGACTGATAGACACTGAGCTTCTCCACCACGGGGTTTGGCACAAAGGTTCTGTGACACTCCTTGGTGAGCACTGTCACCCTGGGTGTACGGTAACCTGCATAGAAAAAATCTGTCTTGCGCAAGGTAACAACCTTGCAGCCCAGTAATGGAGATGTAAACTGCGGAAACGCAAAGTCAGATGGCAGTGGTGACATCTGAAAGCCATAATTTGCTCCTCGGTATATTTTTGTTCCAGGTACCAGAGCCTGCACAAATGCTCAGTGACTGTCTCTCCAAAGCAGCGACTTTGCTCCTCAGCTTGGCCAGGGGCCAAGTGGTCTTGGCTTTGCCAACAAGTTTCTGCCGTCAAAAACTCTGGGAGGTCTTTTCTCAGATCACCTCATGGGGCAGAAACGGATGGGGAGTGGAGGGAGGGGGTGGGTTGGGCAGGCATCCACCCACACCTTACTCCCCAAGTGCAGCTTTCTGAAGTAGCACGTTCACCCTCGCCAGAGCCATCGCGTTGTTCCAGTTGAACATCTTAAGGGATGTTTGGGAGGGGTCAAAATAATTTAAGTCCTATCGGTGCTTGGGAGCTACTGGGAAGAAAGCACAGAAGTGCCAGACTGTTCTTTCACGGTGACGCTCCCTTCTCTCTGTGGCCGCTCCATCCTCCCTCCTTCTCCCCCTTCCCTCCTCCTGCTCATTACTGCCTTCCTGAACCCCAGCCATGCAGGCAGGCAATTTCTGCAAGTACAGGCCTTCTACTAAAGCTTGCATCCTCGGCTCTGGCTGCCCATCTGGCAGTTAGATGAATCAGTGCTGAGTTCAAGTTTAACATGCAAGGGAAGAGGGTGGGGTGGGGCTCCACCGAGCAAGTAGGGGATGCTTCACCCCAGGGTCTGGGAAATTCTTAGTCTGGGCAGAGTGGCCTTTTCCACTGCTTCCATCCTCCCTGCCCAGCCTCTGCTCTGCAGCCCGGGTACATCTGTTGACACGCTGCTCTCCAGCCCCTTCCGGCCAGGCTCTGCAGGAGTGGGCGGAGAGGATAAAGTGACTGGGAACAGCAGGAGTTGGAGCTGCTGGCCGGGTCCCTGAAACTGAAGCCTGTGAAACAGGTTAAGCTGCCCCCACAACATCCTGGGAAGGAGGTGCTGGGACCCTGTAGCCCAGAGGAATGCCTGGGAACTATGCGGAGCTAAGAGGGCCTTCACGCTGTGACTAGGAGCCTGGGGGGTGGGAGAGGGAGCTCACCCTACAGGCACCCAATGTGATTGTGAATGTCCCTGGTGGTCAGCTTAGGTCCCTGATGCACAGCTTAGGGAACAGCCATGTGGGGACTGCAGCTTCCAGTGGGTTTTGGGACAGGGAGGCAACAGACACTGGTCTCACTCCTGAAAAGCACTTTACAAATGCATTCTCTGACCCTGAGGTCTTTGGACCTCCAAATTCCCTCACAAAACAGCAAAACAGCACAGACCTCTTCATGAACTATAGACATCAGATCATCTGGGAGTGGGGATGGGGGAATGGGAGGTAAGGAGGTAAGGGGTAGAGACAAGTTTGTTTTCACTTTTGAGTATCAACATTTTGGGGTGTGTTTTTATTTATATTTTATCTGGATGTGATCTATACTTCCACGAAGCCAACCTTTTCATATACAATTCTCTCAGGCTTAACAAATATGCATCTTCATGTAACTATCACCACAACTAAGATATAAGACATTTCCACTGTCCCCCAGATTTCCCTCTGCTCCTTCAAGATCAACCCTGACCCCTCCGTCCTAGCTCCAGGTAGCCACTGAGACAATTTCTCTTGCTGGTTTTGCCTTTTCCGGAGTGTCACATAAATAGAATCTTCTAATGTGGAGCCCTTTAAAGCTAGTTTATCTCACTGGACATGATTCTTTTTTGGTGTATATGTATAGTTGCACATATTTATAGCACATTCCTTTCTTACCATTGAGAAGTATTCCATTGTACTTCATTCATTAGCCCACTGAAGGACATTTGGGTCACTTCCATTTTTAGTGCTTATAATGTTACCATAAATATTCAAAAGCAGTTTTGTGGGTTACAGAGTTAAGATTGTTTGATGTTGAGTGTATGTTTAACTTCCCAAAAACAGCAATATAGTATAACTCCTTGTGGTAGTGGTTGCAAGGAACTAGATTTAATACAGAACAAAAATTTATAGGATTATCTTTCAATATTCACTCAAAAAGTCAAATGTAGAAGAGTGTGAGAGATCTGTCTGCACACTAGACACTCAAAGAATCTATCAGATGGTCTGGAGCCCATGGCAATATCTCATGCAAGTCCGCAGCAAGGATCTGCACTGGGAAGGCCCAAGGGCCGGCGGTGGAAGCTTAGAAAGACTATGCAGGCAGGGTGAAGGGTCTGTGCCAGCCGGCTGAGGGATCTGCACTGGAGCTGGGAAGCCATGCTCAAGGCAAACCCCAGAGCTCCTCCAAAGGGCACAGCAGCACGGACCCGAGATCCTCCTCCTCTGTGAACAGGAAAACCAGCTGCGGAAATCTTCTCCAGGAAAATCAGCTGCGCACAATCTTCCCCTCCAGTTCTCATTTTATGCCGTTACCAACAGTCTTAGCTTGGTCTTCCGTGGCCAGAACCAGGTTGACTCAGTTCAGCTGGGCATCCCCATGTAAGCTGACCATTAGTTAATCCACTGCACTCCTGGTGGCCTACATCGCTTGTTTTACCTCTACTTTATAACATCAGGATTGCTTTTCTTGAAACCATTTTCATAGGGCTTCAGATGTATTTCACTGTAGTTTTAATTTGCACTTTATAATAACTAAAGATGAGGAACTATTTTTGCATGTGTGTGTACATCCATGTAGCTTCTTTGGTATGTCTATTAAAGCTGCCTGTCTCTTGTCATGGAACTATTTGATTTCTTGTTACTACTAAGTTCTGTGTATTTTGTGTATAATACATATAAGCCATTTACTATGTTTTTTTGCAAGAAAAAAATGTTCTTAATCTTGCCTTCCAATACACAAGTTTTCCATTTTAATAAAGTCAAATTTATCAATGGAATTGTATTTTGGGTTTTATATTCAAAAACTCATCCCTTAACTCAAAGTCACAAAGAACTTTCTCCTATAAGTTTTATGGAGACAAGAGTAAGTCTTTTCCCCCCTGCATCTCTTTTTTCTGTTAAGTTAGTGTCTAACTCTTCTGGCACTACTCACTTGACAGTCTGTACTATGTCCAAAATCATTTGATGATATATGTGTAATTATTTTTCTTATTTTGTTCAGTTGATCTAGATTTTGATTCTTTCATATACATCATATATATATATATGTTTATATGTATATTGAACATGAAACTATCTTGTTGAGTGTGGTTATGTAGTAAACCTCGAAATAAGGAAGCATGGGTCCTCAAAACTTTGTTCTGGTTAGTTTGGCTCTGCTAGTTTCTACATGCATTTTAAAATCACCTTGCATATTCTGCAAAAAGTCTTCCTAGGGGTTTATGGCTGCTTTGCATCTATAGATAAACTTGGGGAGAACAGAACATAAAGATATTGAAACAACCTGATCTATAAAAACACATTATGTCTCTCTACTCACTTAAATCTTGTATTTCTTTCATCAAAGTTGTACAGTGTTTGGAATATATATCTTTTGCATTTTTAAAAAACACTGACACATATTTCTTTTTTTAGATGTTAATGTAAATGGAAGTTTATTTGAGGTGGTATTTACTGAGTTTCAGTTTTTGAATGTTGATTGTTAGTATATAGAAATAAATTGCTTTGGAATACTGGTTTTATATCCTGTATCCTTGTTAACTTCACTCACTAATTATAGTAATTTAAAATAGTAAGTTCTTTGGGACTTTCTATATAGATTATTATGATGTATGAAAATGGAGACAGTTTAAATTTTACTTTTTTAACCTGTATGTCTTTTTTTTTTTTGGTACCGGGGATCGAACTCACGACCATGCGCTTGCAAGGCAGGTGCTTATGCCACTGAACTAAATCCCCAGCCCAACCTGTATGTCTTTTAGTTCTTTTTTCTCATCTTATTACACTGCCTAGGGCTTTCATAACATCTCACAATATAAATTATAACAATGGCCATCTTTACCTTGTTCCCAATCAGCAAAAAAAGTATTCAATCACCTACCATTAAACATTGTTAGCTATGGATGCTTTTATCATTAGTGGTATTAATAATTACCATGGAATTAATAATTCCAACTTTCTGAGGATCTTTGCATCATCAATGGCTTCAAGCTTTATCAAGTGCTTTTTCCATATTTATTGAGATGATTACATAGCCTTTCTTCTTTAGTCTTTTATATAATGAATTACATTGGAAATTTAAAAAGTGTTGAGCAAATCTTGCATTCCTAGAATAAATTGCATCTAACCATGATATATTGTTTGCTGCTGGGTTTCAATTTTCTAATTACCCAGTGGATAATCTTTGCAGTTGTGTTCATGAGGGGTACTGGCTTGTGATTTTCTTAATACACAAAATCTTTGGTTTTGCTCTCAGAGTAAAGCTGTCATCATAAAGTGTGTTGAAGAAATAGTTCCTCCTTTTCTATTTTCTGAAAAAGTTTCTGTAGGGCTGGGATGTGGCCCAGTGGTAGAGTGCTTGTCTTGCATGTGCAAGGCCCTGAGTGTGATCTTCAGCTATACACACACATATGCACGCGCACACACACATACACACACACACACACACACACATCCTAAAAGATGGTACCAGCTTTTCCTAATATTTCAGGTTGGTTATTCCACTAATTACCTCTTTATTTTGTATTTGTCCTGCCTACTGTTGAGAGAGGAATGTTGAAATTTTGGAATATCGAAATGTTGAATATACGTTGTAATTTTGGGTTGGTGGATTTCTCTTTTCGGTTCTGTTAGCTTCTGCTGTATGTGTTTTGAAATGCTGTTGTGGGGTGCATATCTCCTTGAGGTTATTACATTTTCTTGATATTATTATCGTGTTATATCCTTTTATAACTCTGGGAATGCTCTGCATTCTAAAATCTACTTTGAGGTTAATGCAATATGGTTGGCTTTCTTTTGATTAGCAACTGCCCAGTATATATTTTTCCATCTTTTCACTTTTAATCTCCCCATATTTTCACATTTAAAATGCATTTTTAATATAGAACATCAAGATGGATCCAGCTTTTGAGCCAATCTGACAATTTCTGCCTTTTAATGGATAGCCTAGTCATTTGCATTTAATGTAACCATAGATATGGATGGACTTAAATATCCCATCAAGCTAGTTGCTTTTGGTTTGTTCAGTCTGTTGTTTCTTTTTTCTCTTTTCTGCTATTGGATTAAACATAGTTTTATTCAATTTTATCTCTAGAATTTACTATTTATACTTCAAAAATTTCAACGATGCTCTAGAGTTTACAATATACACCCTAGTTGCAGTCTATTTTCAAATACTGTAAAATTTTATATCTAATATAAGGTCTTTCGGTCATAGCTTTCCTTTTGCCTTTATCCTTTTGCCTTTATCCTTTTGCCATACGCTTTACTTTTTACATATATGTGTGCAATAAATCCCTATTTCTCCCTTTTTAGACAGTCAACAATTTTTGTTTTAGACAGTAATTAAAAGTGACCATCTTAAATTACCTTTATCTTCACCATTTCTGGAGATCATTTTTGTTTGTCTAAGTCTCTGTTGGATATCATAGTCTTAGTGTACTGGAAGAAGATTTCTTTATTGTTTCTTGAGGAACAGCCTTGCTGGCAATGGATTCTCCCAGCTTTTGTTTATCTAAAACAGGATTTATTTCACCTTTATTTTGAAACCTATTCTAGCTAGATATACAGAGAGATATTGTGGCTGGGTTTACAATTCTGCTTTAAGATTTTCATTCTATTGTCTTCCAAAGTGTACAGTTTTTGGAGTAGCAATTGGTTATAATTCTTATCTTTTTCTTGTGTCTCTTTTCTTTATATTTGACTTTGAGAAGTTTGCATATGTGTTGTGCCACTTCCCCTCCTTTTCCTCCTCTTTCCTTTTCTTTCGTTCCTGCTTAGAGTAGAGCTTCTGGGATCTACCTACTGGTATTTTTCTTCATTTTTGGAAAATCTTATGCCATTGTATCTTCAGATATTTCATCTGTCCTTTTCTCCACTTTATCCTTTGGGATTTAAATTACGGGTACATTGGACCATTTTATATCACATGGTTCTTTTAGGTTTTTTTCTTTTTTAGTATTTCAGTTTAAGTAATTTCTACTGAACTGTTTCTCAAGTCATGGATCCTCAGCTTTCTCAGTTGTATTTGTGAGCCTTCACTGGCTGTCTTTATGACCTTGCTTTGTTTTATTTTGGTGTTTTTATTTGACTCTTACTAAAAGCTTCCATCTGTCTGACCAAACTTTCTATACATCCATGCATGCTCTCTACTAGCTCATAGAGTTTGGAATATTAATCATAACTGTGTCCTATTTCCTACTACCAGCATCAGGTCACCTGTGAGTTTAGTTTCATTGATAATTTTGTGTCTAACAATGAGTTAGTTTTTCAAGCTTTTTAAAATCTGCTCCACAATTTTTTGTTAAGTGCTGGACATCATGTGCAGAGCAACGGTGACTGAGGCAAACACTACTTACCTCTGGAAATGGGCATGTCTTTATTTCTTTCAGGTTTTTTTGGTGTGGGAATTGAGTCAGTTTAGTTAGAAACTGAGGTTTTTCCAACTTTTTTATGGTGGTCTTCAGTTCATTACTAGCTTAGAATTTTCCTAACCATGTAGTTTTCAAACCAGGGATGTTTTAACCCCAAAGGAATATTTGACAGTGTCTGGGGAGATTTCTGTTTATCACAACTGAGAGATGGTTCTGAAATCTAGTGAGCAGAGGTCAGGGATGTTACTAAACATTCTACAGTACACGGGATGGCCCCCACAGCACATAATTATATGACCCAAAATGTTGGCATGACAAGGTTGACAAACTGTGATCAAATTATGCTTCCAGTGGAAAATAGAGTTCTGGGGATTGTCTATGGCCATACCACTCTGAACACGCCTGATCTCATCTGAATTCTGGGGATTTATTCTCAATGATCCTGGTCCACCACTGTGTCAGCCTTCCCTACATGTATGTACCTCTCAGAGGTTCTCTTTCAATGTTCCTACTCCTAATCCAGCAGAAGATAGCTGTTGATTTTTACTTTGGAGTTGCTAACCTGGTGGAGGAAGGTGTGTGAGTGTGTGTGTCAGCAAGGGGAGGTGTCTTTCTTTTCCTGGTTCACCCTCAGCTTAAGGCAGGCTCTGAGTCCTGGGGATTTCTCAGTGGTATTGCTTTTCCTACCTATGCAGTCAAACCCTGTCTTGTACCTTTAGTATATGTTGTGTGGAAGAAAGTTTCCTACCTTTCCCTAGTCAGGGAAGACCTCTCAGGCACTTGTGTAGCCAGGAGTACCCAATGTCTTTCACCTAGAAGTGGAGATGGTTTTGTTTTTCCTCTCCCTGTGTGCTATGGTGATGGGGCCTCAAACCTTTAACTCCCTTGGTAAGAAGTCCTGCAGTAACAGCTGCTCCTTACTCCGAATCTGTTGCCTCGGGTCTCCCCATTCCCCATGTTATCTGTATCTAGTGAAGATCACTGGAGAAGAGCCTGCGTGTCTATCCGTGAGGTCTATATTGTCTCGCCAGCCCAATTCACTTTTTGCAATTGATTAAATTATAGCTAAACCCTTGGCACCCTTGGGTCCCCATATGCTGCTGCCATAAGTGAACGAGGGTTCATGCTCATCATTGCTGGGAGGACTACATCTTTCTTAAGATTTCAGAGTACTTGACTGCTCAGCTTTCCTATGGTTTAAGAAAATTTTAAATTTTGTAAGACAGCCAGACTTTTCTTCTCATTGTTCTTTCTAACTGTCTACATTCTAGACACCAGCTTTCCTGGGCTTAGAAAGTTTAATATGCTCTATTCTGTGCTGGTGCATGTTCCTTCAATACACATTATCAAGGAGGGGACGAGGGTCTAATGCAGAAGTCAGCTTCATTCTCACGCAACTTCCTCCAGCAGGATAATTACTTGAAGCACATTTTTTCAAAATTAAATTAAAGTCTTAAGAACATATGCCAAACTTTAGAGGGCAAAACCTCTGAAAATCTATAGTCCTGCCTTTTTTTTTTTTAGTGCAATTAGCCATGTTGTTTAGTGGCTTCTAGTATCACATGTTGCCACTATCTTAGGCTCTTCTGGGAGATTGAGAGTATAGTTAAAAAGCTTCAGAGATACACCTAGTGTTACAACAATGAATAAATGAAAAAAGGTGTACCCTAGGTTCAAAATTTAATATTGATGGGAATATTTTTAATCAGCAACACATGCTCTAAAAGACATATTTAAAAAAAAAAAAAGATTAGCCCTAAGCTTCCAGGTCTATATATTTACCTACACTGGTATTTTTATTAGGTTGTAAGTGATTTTATTAATATTCTGGTTTCAACACTCCATAGGTTTGGCTGATTTTCCCTAGTTCCATTTTCCCCATTATCTCTGTTATTATTGTTGTATGGTTTTACAGAAAGCAAGATAGAGCCAAAAAATGTTGGTGGTATGTATTTTTTTTTTCTGAGCAGGAAAGCAATACATGCCCATTATTAAAAAATTAAAAACTACAGAAAAGAAAAACAGTTCAATAACCAATAATTATTCCATTCAGAGATAATTTTTAGTATCTTACCAAATTTTTTCCAGTTCACATGGACTTATTGCAACCATAATGAGAATCAAGATGCTACATTTTCAAAACTAAGAATGCAAAATATTATTTAAAAAATAATCTCGGCCCCAGTGGAAGACAGAAGGTACTTAGAGAAACTCCACATGCACATGTGAACCAAAACCAGCCCTCCCACCTGGAAAATATAACTCTTTATGACAGAGAATGGGCACATTTGGACTTTAATCCAGTTGAAATTAAAGTAGATAGGATCTAGTTAGTGATGATTCTTTACATTCCAGAGTCCATATTAGAGAAGCAGAACCTATAGATATATATGGACTCTGTAAGAAGAGATTTATTATGGGAATTGTCTCTCAAGACCATGAAGTCCCACACTATATCACGTGCAAGTTGATAAACCCAGAAAGCAAGGCCCATGATTCAGTTTGAGTCCAAAGATTTCAACCAGGCTAGGAGTAGGGTTGGAGAGCTGCCAGCGTAGGTCCCAGAATCCAAAGGCCCAAGAACCAGAAGCCCCAGTGTTCAGAGGGTAACAGAAGATAGTTAGAGCTCAGCTCAAGAAAGGAGTTTGCCAAATCTGATGCCCTTGAGACTTTGGACCTTTAAAGTTTAAAAGGATTTTTTCTTAATCAAAGGCATAAAAATTTATGACTCATGCAGAATCAATTAAAAGTTTTTTTGGCATGAATACTAAGGAGAATAATCCATACTGCACTCTTGTAGTACAACTCTAGCAGTTGTTGTGCAGTTGTGTGTTGACAGTGACCAACCAGACGGCCGCATTCGCTGGTGGAATGATCTACAGTATTCTTTACTCTCCAGTCTTGACCTTGGGAAATCTGAAAACAACCCGGAAGAATTGCACTGGGCAAAACATCTGGGATCCTTCAATAGAAATGCTATGTGTGTAGTTTGTTGATATAATGTTTCACACACTGCAAATAAGTCTCTAAAATCCCTTCTTTACAGGAAAAGATCTTTCTTCCTTTGCTTCTCCCCTATCAAAGAGAGAAGACAGAGAAGATTCACAAGACAGAGGCAAATACTCTGGGAATTAGCCAACAAATGAAGGCTAATGGTAGTTTCATTACTTGATTAAAGCATAAGCTTCAGTTAAGATGTTCACACAATGGATACGCAGAAATACACAAAAACATGTACGGTTAAAACCAGAAAAAGTAAAGTTGTCACTGGGCTCAAAAACAAGCCACTAACCCAGAGGCCTAAGGACAGATGCTGTAGCAGATAAGTATAGCATGTAACCACTAGACTTAAAAGTCTATTTTTGATTGCATTTCTAATTTACTTTGATTTACTAGAAGTAATTTGCAATGGGGACTGGCAATCTGCCCTTGGAAAGGGTGTTTCTAAATTTAAAATTCAATTTTAATTCATTTCAACAAGTGCTTATTGAGCCCTTTCTAAGTGCCAGGTATTATGCTAGGGCCTGGGGACAGAGATTGGAATGAGGAACACAGTGGCCCTTTTCACCATCTTGCAAAATGTCAGAATTAAGATTATCTACTGGTTTCCCTCATAAAACATTCCCTTCAAAACATTTTCTGGGATTCCAACGCATACCCTCCACTTGGCCCATCAGTTGGGGCTGCTTCATGGGTCCAGGGGCATTTGCAGAAAAACTGACTGGGTGAGCCAGCAGAGTGTTGGCTGGTGTTGGGTGGGGTTAGCTCCTGGTACCATAGCCCCTGGTACCATAGCTCCTGGTACCACAGCAAACAGCAGAGGTGCCTTCACCAAGGAAGCGCTGTGGCAGATTTTTAGGTACTGTTATGAGTGTGCAGACCCTACAGCCCTTTAGCAAAGCTGTGAGCTAAGCATTACCTCTAGTGCATCCCTTTTCTGCTAAAATCTGCTTCCATTGCTTATAGTTCAGAATCCTGACTGATACACGTGGTCAGTCTTCTGCCTGCTGGAGAGTTCTGCTCCCTCTCAAATCACGTATGGACAATACCTGGAGAAAAACTGCCTTATGCTCTATGAAGCAAGGACATATTTTGTCAGATTAAGTAAGTTCCTTTTCTCAGTTGCAGTGCTGGTTCATACAGACTCCACCATTGTCAGCTGCAGGAGGTGCATCTGTGCATCTGTTACAATTAGAGAACTGACATTTAGGGATTTTCTTTCTCTATCAAATTAGAACACATTTAATGGCATTGCTGTCACTCACTAGCATTTATATAAGCATTCTTGCGTGGGAGAGAAGGAGTAAGTACTAGAACATTTGTTTATAAACCGTAGTTTATGCTATTTGGACAGCAGCATGAGCTGTGCCATAGGTGGGACTGATGTCACACTAGAGTCCCCCACATGTGGAAGACAGTCTGCTGGCACTCAGTGAGCAAACACTGCAATAGGAAGGCTGTCTTTGCAGGGGTCTCACCACTCAGGACACACATGCCCCTTGTAGGTGTCACCAGCAGCTCCGGTGGCCATGGTATCCACCAGCAGCCTTTCATATTAAATTACAGAACACATACCACAGGAGCTCAATTTAACTCGAGGACAAGGAAATGTTTTAAATTCTAGAGCTGCTCCAAGCCATATGAGACCAGTCACGTTGTGTAACCTTGCTTTGCTCTTTCCACGTGTGCTCCGCACCCAGCTGTTGAAGGTACGATATTATACTTCGCCCAGACTCTGGCACCTGTTGTAGGCAATTTGAAATAAAAACAAGTTGGTGGGGAACATGATAAGATACCTGAGCACACGTTTCATTCACTCGGAATACCCCTGCTGACTCTTCCATTTCAGCGAACTCCGCAGCCATTCTTCTTTGTCCTTATTTGCCAAGAGGGGGGTGGGGGGAATAACACATCTCTTTTTGTAGAAAACAAATCAGTGCTCTGCTGGTCCAGGGGCTGTAACCAACTTTCCTTACCCTCTCCTTTCTCTTGTTCGTGCTACTGTTTCCTCCACCCTTTCAATTTGTCACAGTTGGCTTTCCCAAAAGAGCTTTCATTTCCTCGTTTCTCTGTTTTGCTTTCCCTCCTCCTGCTTTTTGTGAGAGGAGACTGAGGTCCTAGAAAACCTGGGAAAGGGAACAAAATTAATGCCATGAGCCCCTCAAGGTCAGACGTGTCTGGCGCCATGAGCCGAGAGGGGACCTGGCATGGGTGCTGATCTGCCTTGTAACCCCTGAGATGCCCAGCTCTGGGCTGCTTGTGCCCCGCACATCTCCCGATGGTTCCTTTGACCATGAGGTTGCTTAGGGTGGCTTTGAGAAAGCGCATAGAGCTCAGAGGTCTCTATCAGAGTAGGAAAGGAAGAAGGAATTGCAATGGGTGACTCGCCCTGCTAGCCCCCCAGATCACTTCCTGAGGTCCAAGCTGCTGTTTGAGTATATCATCCCTGTTCTGAAAATGGATGTGTTTTACCTAAATTCTTCACGAACCAACATTGTTTGTGACAATCTGGTATGAGGCTCGGGATGTAGAGGTTTGGCCTGGAACATTACGAAATCCCGAGCAGGAAGAGCACTTTGTAGGGAATGCAGAAGTGGTCTGCTGGGAAGAAGAGAACTGAGTTTAGAGCTTGGCATATGTGAGTTCAAATCTCAGAGGTGCCACTCAATACGAACAAGGTATTGGAGGAAATCCCTGTCTTTCTGTGAGCTCAGTTTTTCCCTCTGTAGGAGGTGGGTCACAACTTTCTTTAGGGTTCTGGTGTGGATTCAAATAGATAGTGGGGATGAGATACAGTACCAGATTGTTAACAGCCAGTTAATACAACAGAGAAACTGTTTCCTGTGTGTACAATATCACTGAAGTCACAGTCAAATAGTCCCAGTCAAATTTAATTTGAGAAGCCTTAACCTTTTCCTTCCTGTCTATTTTACTTCTTCTCCTCCTTCCACAGTTTTAGTTATGCAAAACTGAATGATTCTCGTTGCAATTTCCACTCTCTTTCAGGCACAAATGTTTGCCTAATGTGAAGGTATTAATTGCTAAGCCTTACTCCTAACACCTAAGTATATAGCCTCTCCTAAGTGTATAGTGTGGGGAGAATATAGTACAAAACCCCTGCTGGCTGAGAGTGCCAGATCTACACATATTATGTTCCCCCCATACATATTGCATATTCCATGATAAAGTATAATTTCTGAACTAGGCACGGCACAGTGAAAGATTGATAATAAAAATTATCAATCAAACAGAGTAATTTAGTAATATACTTCAGTGAAATTGTCACTACTTTTGCCCTCTGAGGCCATTACTAAGTACAATCAGGGATACTTAAACACAAGTACTGCCATGCTATGATAGTTGATTTGATAACTGAGATGGTTACTAAGTGACTAACAGGTGGGTAGCATATATAACGTGGATACACTGGACAAAGTGAGAATTCGTAACCTGGGTCACACAGAATAGCAGTCAGAAAATTTCATCATGCTAAGAACAGCGTGCAACATAAAACTTACAAATAGTTTATTTCTGTCAATTTCTATTTAATATTGTCAGACCTGGTTGATCTATGGTAAGGGAAACCACAGACAAAGGGAGACAATTATAGGTCCATCCTGGGGTCATCATTATTATTGGAGATCTGTAGCACAAGGGTCACAGTGATATCTTTTCATGGAAAATGCAGATAGGGAAAGGCACCAAGGAGAAAAGCGAGCCTTTTGGACCTTGTCTTCACAAGCTCGCCATTCATGGGCTCATACAGGCAGCAACAGTCTGTTCTGTCTGCAGGCTGCCCTGCTCTGATTTCTCTTCTGTGTTGCTCTTCAGCTGCAGGTCTTGGTCTGTGTGCAGCTTTCTCCCTTTGCAAATGAGCCAAGTCTCCTCCCTACCACCTGAACTTTTGTGCATCTTCTCCACATGCGCAGCTGCCAGCAACTCTCTTCAATGGAGCTTCAAGCACACAAGCAAGGAGAAAGGGCAGGGAAAGGGCAGCTAGGGATGAGGCTACACAGGCCCTGCAGGCTGTCTCTGGCTTGCAGGCTTGAATCCTTGAAACAACCAACAGCTCTGACTGGGACTTGCAACACTGGCAGGAAATCTTACATCTTCACCAGCCTGGGCCTCCAGACACCTCATTATGCCCAAGTGTCTGGTAAATAGAGAAAACCTTCTGACATGACTTACAGAGTCAGCCTGGAACAGAAACCTGCAAAAATAGCTGTAAAATTAAGAAGAAAAATTACCCAGAGAACAATGATTAGTATTCCCAGGTTGAAAAAGTTTCAGTAGAGAAACAAATCAATCTTTTTTTCTTCCTGTTTCTCTTTTTTTATATAGCTGTATTTACATAGAATTGAAACACAATAAATTGCACACATTTAAAGTGTAAATTTCATGAGATTTGATGAATGTAGACACTTGTGAAATTCTCAATGCAATCAAGATTATGAATGTATCCATCACTCCCAAAAGTTCCCTTATATTCCTTTGTGATCTTTTCTTCCCACCTAGCAGCCTAGGAAACCACTGAGGTTTTGGGTTGTTTCTGTTTTGTCATTATAGTTTGCATTTTGCAAAACTTTATAAAAATGGAACCATATACTATAAACCATCATTTGGGGGTCTGGTTTCTACTCAACAAAATTATTTTGAAATTGACACATGTGTTTTTATCCATTGATTACTTTCTTGTTGTTGAGTAAATATCAACAGATATGCCACACTTTTTTAAAATTCCAAAATTTATTTATTTATTTATTTATTTATTTATTTAGTTTTGGTGACTGAGATGATGGACTTCTGGTCATTAAGAGTTCTTCACTCTTAGACTTGTAAAATGACTCTTTTTCATGTGTTTTATTTTAGGGACACAGCAGTGGGCTTACTGTGATTACCTGGGATTTGATAGCAATTAAGCCACAAGTCAGATTTCTGGGGAGTGGAGCAATGAATGAGTGGGGACATGTAGGGACATTTTTATGGTAAGAGGAACACAGCATGTGACAGTCTAGACATCTTCAGGAGAAGTGGTCTCATGGAGATGACACTAATCAAACATTTCCTGAAAAAAAGGAGATAAATCTGCCAGAGCTTTTAATGGATGGTTTCTTTAAAAAAATTATATATATATACACACATAGTATTCCTTAAACGCCCAGTATTCATGAAATTCAAGGGTTTTCATTTGACCCTCTCTCCCACCAATCACTCAATTTCCATTCGTATTTCAGCAAAGCAATGAAATTCATTTCACTTAGAGCACAATACAGTCAAACAAATAAGAGGAGACAAGAACATCATTTGAAAATTTATATTCATCTAGCCTAGTCCAGCCTTCTTAATATTGTGTATATGTTTCATTGTTTTTTTCATGAGTGTCAACTCTATTACATTGAGAAACACAAATTAGTAAAGCACACTTCTGAAATGTGTGAGTGTGTCGGGGAAGTTTCCAAAGATGCCTGGTATGTGGGACCACAAACTATGGCAGGCCCTGAATATGGGTGGCACCTCCCAAAAGGCTGAGGGCCCAGAAGGAACAAAAGAGGAAGGAGGAGGAAGCCCGCCAGCACAGCCTCTCTGTCTGTGTGCTGGCTGCCAAGAGCTCTTCTCCACCATATCATTCCACCGTGATGGTTCTGCCTGGCCTCGAGCCCCTAGCAATGGACTAAAATCACCTTACCATGGACTGAAATCTCCCAAACCGTGAGCCAAAATAAATCTCTCCTTCTCTAAGTTGATTTTCTCAGGTATTCTGTCACGGCAATGGAAAGCTAAAACAATCATTAACATTTTATGTAAATCAAAATCAGCCCCACACAATCCCTTTCCTTGCTTCATTGTGTATGGTGTTTCCTCTCCAGCATACATGGATTTGCATTATTCCTCCTTCCTACAGATTGAAAATTCCTGTTAAGTCTAGGAGAAGCTCGGTTATTTATGATGATGCCTCTGTGATAAAAGATGAATGGTCAGTTGAGTGTGTACAAGCAAAGGGGGAATAAGAAACTACCCACAGTCAGGTGTGGCGACACATTCCTGTACTCCCAGCTCTTGGGAGGCTGAGTCAGGAGGATCATCTTGAGTTCGAGGCCAGCCCAGGTTACATAAGTGAATTAAGGCTAGCCTGTACTACCTAGTGAGACTCTGTCTCAAACAAACAAAAACTAATAAACAAAACTAAGAAACTAGGAGAGAAAGTAATACTGAGATGATTAAAAGAAGAGGAAAAACCAAGGAGTGGATGAACAGGAAAGTTCAGGAAAGACAGTGTGGAAGAGTGCAGGCCTTTCAGTCTGCAGAGCTGTCTTCTTCAGTCATAAAACTAGTGACACAAAAAGTGACCTGGTGCGAGAGAATCACCCATGGTAGACACCTGGGAGTGATTTCAGGACTTTCTTTCTCTTGATTTAATTAGACACCAAGTCCTGCTGCTTGTGTTTTCTTAGCCTCGCTCCTGCCCTTTCCCTTCTTGTGTCCCCACTGCTTTGCCTTAACGCCCATTGCCTGTCAATCAAGCACTTTGCACCAGAGTGAGTGCAAAGGTTCCCATCTGCGCACTCCTTACTGGATGAAGTTCAAGTCCTAAATTTGGAGTCGCTGGGTAACCTGACGCTTGGCCACATCTGCAGCCTCATCTCCAGCTCCATCAATTCTTCAGCCCTGGCAAACCTGTCCCAGTTTCCCTGAACAGCAAAAACACCTATGTTGCTCTTTGAAAAACTAAATTCCCAGGTCCTATTGCAGGAGGTTCTGGGTGAGTGTGTCCAGAGCGAGTCTCATTTTTGAAGATGCTGCCCAGGTGTTTGATGGTCAACTAGGCTGTGGAGCCCAAGCTTGCTTTTTAGTTTGAGAATTAAAAAGAATGATCTATATGAAAGGACCTTGTAAACTGTCAACCAAATGCAGATGTCAGCCTGGGCCACCAGGACAGTACTCCCCTGGAAACACATGTACAGTGCTCAGACTGATATGGGTAAGAATTCTCTCCTCTCAGAAAAGTTGCCCAGTAGTCAAAACAACTTCACAGTCCATCCTAGGAAAGGTCCAGAAGCTTCTCCAACTTTCTCCTTCTATTTTTTGGCAGTACTAGGGACTGAACCCAAGAAGTGCTGAGCTATCCCCCTAGCCCTCATTTTATTCTATTTTTAAAATTTTGAGTCAGCATCTCACTAAGTTGTCTAAGATGAATTCAAACTAGCCATCCTCCTGCTTCAGCCTTCTGAGTAGCTGATGTTATAGGCATATCCCTCCATGCCTAGTTCAAGAAGTACAGTGTTTTCATCAAATGTTTTGTACCATGAGTCTAAATTCTAACAAACATGAGGAGTTGAGTGTCACAGCCTTTCTCCTCTATGTGCCTACTGACTGAGCCCAGATTTTGTGCAGTGTCCAGGTCTCCTCTCTGTGATGTGGAAAAGGCCAGTCATGGTGGTTGCCAGGCTGCTGTGGACAAGCACAGGACAGGGCAATAAAACACCATGGGAGGTTTGTGCAAGAGCTACTGGGAGAAGTTTCTTTGCTCCTTAGTAGGTACTCCACTCGTCTCCCAGTGGCTATTTCCGTGTGTGCACAGGATTCTTGGATGGTAGCATCTTGCCATCTTCCCAGGAATTAGCCAAAAAATAGTAGGTGAGGAAGGCAAAATGGAAGTGGTGTTCTTGAGACACAAAATTAACCAACCCTGGAATTAACTTTTATGCAACATGATAAAGCCTCTCCTCGCTTAAGCCATTTTGAGTTGAGTTTCTGTATTTTGCAGCAGCAAGCATTCTGATACACTCATATATAAAAAAAAGGATTAAAACTGACAAATTATTTTTAAACATTTATTTTATTGGCTCTAATTCATGACTTTTATTTATGAGAAATCAAACAATGTGATAATGGAAAATTGCTGAGACATACAATTTTAAATGGAGACTTAGGGAGGTAAATTGAAGCCGTATCAGTCCAAGTATCCAATTTATTTTAGCATTTGGTTTTGATTGTATAATAGTGAGGAAAGACTCATTCCCACAGATGAGTAGCTGCAAATGGTAGTGGTTTAATTTTTTTCTTTGCAAACTCAAGATATTTTCCACTTAATAAGGATAGTAAGAAAAACTTTATTCCAATATCTGGGCTCACACAAAAAAAATTAGGTTGGCAGGCACAAACTAATGTGCTGATTGTTAGAAGCTAATATGTATTATTCATTTACACTTAATGGCTTATAGTATTTTAAGTCACATATTTGCAAAATAGCCCAAAGTTCTCTGGAGAATGTTAGATTTCTCAGAACACATTTTCAAAATTTCTGCCCTAAGTATAATTGACTTACATCTAATTAATTTTAAATCTAGGTTTTTAATGTGACAAGAATTTTTTCCTCCTGCTAAAATTCTAACTTCTACAACCTTCTGTCTCTATAACAAAATACCAGAGATAATCATCTAATGAAGTGAAAATGTCTGTTGAAGTTCACAATTTTAATAGTTTTATTCCCTGATCAATTGGCACCACCATTTTGGAACTGTGATGAGACAGCTCATCACGATGGGAGTGTGTGATGGAGCTGAATCACTGAACCCTTGGCCAGGAAGCAAAGAGAGTAAGCAAGCCGGCTGGATTCCCATAATCCTCTGCAAAGGTATGCCCCCAGTGACCTGAAGGCCTCCCATAAGTCCCCACTTCTTAAAGGTCCCATCACCTCCTCATAACACCACTCTGAGGACAGCGCCTTTCACATATGGGCCTTTGGGAACACTCCAAATTAAAACTGTGACAATATTTTTGGACCACTGTTGATGGTGAGCAACTAAAACTGTGGAAATTAAATATGTGTGTAAAAGAGGAACTGTTCCAGGAGCAAACAGGGCTGATGGTCAGCCCAGAGTGCACAGAAGGCCTCCTTTCTCTCATCTCTTCCTCTTTTGGAATCCAAAACACTCCTCATTCCCACGCCCACCTCAACACAGAAGCATACTGGCAGACTGACAATCCCCCTGAAACCAGACAGGAGGAAGCAAAGGTCTCAGTCAATTCCAGCAGCTACAACAAATTACCATAGACTGAGTGGCTTATAAACAACAGACATTCATTCCTCACAGCTCTGCAAACTGGAAGGCTGACTTATGTGACTGTCGACTTCGGTTGTATCCTCATGTGGTAGAGAATGGAAAAGGAAGCACACTCTCTCCTGACTCCTACAAGGGTGCTACTCCCCTTCGTAAGGCAAGTGCTCCCCCTCTGTGACCTCCTCTAATCTTGATCGCCTCCCAAGAGCCCTACTCCTCACAGCATCACACGGGTGGTGGGGTATTACCAATGTGAATGCGAAGGAGACCTAACAGTCATCCCATAACCACGGGCTCTGAATAGGTAACTGCAGCAGCTGGGGCAAGGGAGTCAGGGACCAGAGTGGAAAAAAGGGAAGAAGGAAACAGGCGAGCTGGCCCTGGACTCGCTGTCTTCACCAGCTCTGCATCCAGCTTCTCCGCACATTTCTGGAAGCTAGTGCTGGGGCCCATGTCTGGAAAAAAAATGAATAAAAGCAAAAAGCCACTGATCTCTGACATCCATTACTATGGATTTAAACTAGGTTCTTGAATTCTTTGCTACCTCTCACTTTATAAAAGGTGGAATCTAATTCTCTCCTTAACTGTGGGCTGCATTTTATGACTTACTCCTAATAAATACAACATGGTGATGATCACAGTGACATAAGTGATGGTATAAAACATGAGACACTAGAACCTTAAAAGCATGGTGGCTATCTCCTTTCTCTTCCTCCTTGTTCTCTCTTGTCACCTGCTCCCAGCAAAGCCCGCTGCTGTGTCATGAGGACCCTCAAGCAATCTCACAGGAGGCCGGACAGGTGGGGAACTGAGGTCTCCTGTCCAGGCCAGTGGATGACCCATTCCGGGAGCAGTCTTCCCAGCCCAGGCAAGCCTTCAGATGTCCGCCATCTGGAGCAACACCTTTACTGGACCTCGGGAGAGACTCAGAGCCAGGACCTCCCAGCTGCACAGCCCCGCCTGTCCAGACCCACAGAGCCTGTGAGCTAATAAATGTGCATTGCTTTAAGTCACTAACTTAGGAGCAATTTTCCATGTGTGAGATGTGATCAAAATATGTGGTGACTTTTTCAACTAAAAAATGATTGCAGTGAAAGACATCTTGTTATTAATCATTCTCAAAATACTCCCCTGAGCTCCAAATACACTTACCCCATCACTCTTGCTGCTTTCTGAAGCAGTTCTGGAAGTCTTCCTTTGTAAGTGTCTTTTCAAAGTACGATCAAAAATATGGTGAGCGTTGCTGTGGCGTGCCATCCAACAGACAGCAGTGCTTGTAAGAGCATCACAGTGTGTCTTTATGTAGTTCGTACACTGGAGTCAGCACTGTGCCACTTTTGGCTTCCCCCAAAGTAAAAAAAGCCTATAGAAAGTGGAACTATTGGGAATGCAGTTCACTCCAAAGAAGAAGGCTAATGTCCCGGTGAGGTCACTAGGTTCCCTGTCAAAGTTCCCTGGGTCCCAGGAAAGCAGTTACACTTCAAGAACTTGGCCTATTGGAGCAGTCGAGCAATACTGGCTGAGACTGCAGTTGGGCTGAGGCAGGGCTATTGTCCCTCTGAGCCCCTCCTCTGAAATACAGGTCTTCCCTAGCACCCTTGCTATAGAAGGCCAGAGGCTGCATGAGGTGCTGTGACCAGGAGGGCTTGTCCTTGGAGAGAGCTGTGTGAGCTATAAGAGATGACCCCACTCAGGCCGAGCAAAGGCGGTTCATCCCTGCTAGCCCCAGCTCCTCAGGCCGCCCCCAGCACGTGCCTGATCACTAAACCACCACTCCTACCCCAGCCTCGCAGCCTCTGGGGTTGAGATGAATCCCTCGGGGTCCTTGTGCACATTTGCTCACCTCCTAGCCAGGCAGAGAGACAGGGCAGCCTCAGCACGGAAGGAGGTCTTGGTCTGTAACCTGTGCTCTTTGCAGCTCCCACACACCCTTGTCCCCATCCCTACCCAATGGGCAAGATGGTATCCCACTCTCTAATCCTTCAGACAACCCCAAAAGGGAGGGATCTCATTGCAGTTACTCCAGTCAAGGCACACCAAGGTATTTGTGTAGTGAAAGAAGGTGAGACCAAGGTGTCCCCTGGGGAGAACCAAGCCACCGGACACAGATGGGGAGGCCAAGGGGGACAGGGACTTTGTCTGGTTCTAGGAAGCACACTGCATTATGCTGACAACAAGACCACTTCAGTGCCCTAAGAGCTAGGTGAAAGGGGACAGAAAGGGCCCTGAACTGATGTCTTTTCTGAGCCCCAAGCTCCTCATCTGTCCACCTAGAGGTTAGGTATTAAGATTTGAGAGTAACTCCCTACAGGTGTGCAGTGTGCAACCCACACAGTTGTACGGGACAGCCCTGCAGGACAACAGTATTTCCACTGCGCTTTCTCAGTGCCCCATGGTATTATTCCTATTCAGCATATATTATTAAAGGCCTACAGTGTCCTGCACTCTCCTATGCAGTGGTCAAATCACTATGGACAAAAATTAACCTCCTAAAACACAGTGTGGTAGAGAAGACAGACACCTGTAGATAAATATCTAGCACTAGTGAAGTTATACACAAAATATGATGTAACAAAGAAAATGCAATGTTGTTGAGAAGGACTAGAAGATTTCAAAGAAAAGGTGATATCTGGGACAGAATCTTTACAAAAGAAGAGTAGAATCCCTCAGATAGACAAGAACTTGCAAGGAGACATGAGGTGAGGTTGGCTTGACTTCTGTCCTAGGTCTCCCTCATTTCTCTTTGCTCACAGCCTCCTAGGAATCCCACCCTCCCCTGGAAGGGGTGATGGTGGGGGATTTATTTTATGTCAAAGACCTAAAAAGCCAAGGAAGTAATCTCCTAAGCACCTGCAGAGCTAGGAAGTCCTGAGGGGGAAGCTCATTTATTTGACTTGAATACAACCTGTGGTGATGAGCAGTGAGCCCACAGCCCCTCTGGCTACACGAGGCTCTCATCTACTCAATCAGCAAACATTAGGTGCATCTTATATCCCAGGGGTTCTGGAAGCTGATACACAGAAGCTTATGCATATTCCACATCAGTTTAGTCCGTATTGCCTTGCTGTAACTAAATACAAGCATTTATTTAATTCACAGTTTTGGAGACTAAAGGTCCAGGACAGGACAGTCACATCTGTTCAGCTTCTGGTGGGGGCTAATGGCTATGGCACAACATGGGATCCCAGAGAGGAAAAGCGGTGATTTGAGCATGTGTGACAGGGTGGTCACATGGCAGAAGAGGTGAGAGAAGATACCGAGGCTGCCAAAGAGCTTGCACTCCTGGTGACCATCCCACTTCCAGAAGACCCAACACATTGGTGGATTAGTACCTGCCGAGGCTGGGGTCTCCAGGGACCTAGTCACTTCCCACTGGGCCCCATCTCTGAGAGCTCCCACCAATACCATTACACCAGGGATCAAACCTTCTGTACATGCACCTCGGGGGCCCAAGCCACATCCAAACTGAAGCGTCTGGTATGCTTCCCTAAGGGGCCACCTGCCTGGACCCAGAGTAGTGATTGACTGCTGATCTACAAGTGGAGGAGACATTCTTTCCCAGCCCTAAAACAAATGCTACTGTCTCTACCTGCTTCAAAACATTAAGACTCCCCTCTTTAATTCCTGAATGTGATTCAGAGATTCCCAGTGGACTTGGGAGAGTCTGGCTGGGCTACAAAGAGATCAAAGGACGAAAGGAGCATTAGGAATAGAGGATCAGTAACCACCATGTTGTGGAGCTGTCCAGCATCTGTTAAGCCAGTAGAAGATGGCGGACTCTGCCGCCATAGGCTCCCCCTCCAACCACACACTGATCTAAGTGTGTCCCCTGGCTCTGACTCTCCTTTTCATCTGCTTCTCCATTTCTTCTCTTCTCATTTTCTTGACTTTAAAAAAGTCTCTTCTCCTAGGAGATAAAATATGGCCTTAATTTAATTCTTACAAATTCTATTTAATACATGGTTATCCTAAGTTTTTCTTTCATTCAAATGGAAGATCCTGGTAAGTCCTAGATTAATGAAAAAAGGAGATGTGATTTATTAAATCAAATATTTATGAGTGAAAGGGTGTTGCCCATAAAGTACCACATGCAGGAACCCCATGGTCTATGGCAATATAACTAAGTTTTCAAAGAAGTCTCAAAGTAGTACCTAAAGGTGTTTGTTGTTACATGAGGAAGGAGGAAAATAAGGCAGAAAAAAAGGGAATGACGAAGGAGAAAGATGAGGAGAGAAAAAGGAGAGACAGAAACTGCCAAGAGGCAGTTGTTCAATCCAATAAAGCAGCGATCTGTGCAAACTCTAATTATTGTATTTGCAAAACAATATGTGTATAATTTGAGGACTCCCCCTCCTTCCAACACAATAAAGGATTCATCTCATAAAAACCTTTTGTGCTCTCTTTAGAAGATTTGGGCAAAAACAATGCATCTTTAGCTTTGAAAACAGAATAAAGGGTCCTTGAAAGATTTATCTGAAATCAAATGTGGGTGTCATTCTATATTGATAATCTTTGTTATTCATTATCATACCCAGCCCGTTATTTATATGCAGATGACATTATTACTTATGGTAGTAGATTATGCTGGGAGAAAGCTTAATATTATCTTCAAGCTGATTTAAATGAGCTTTAAGATCATCTGGCACAATCTAAATTACTCTTAAATATTAATGAAACGGGGATCGTGTTATTTGGCTCAAAATAAAAAGTTGGGGGAACTGCAAAACTGGCATGCAGAATGACCTTGATGGGAGTAGACCAAGCTCAAACGCCCATGGCTTGGGATCTATCCCGTTTTCACCTCTGATTGATAATATATCTGATCAGCCCTGAAGGGTAGAAAGATTCCAGCTCTTTATTCAAGTACATGCAGTTCCTTTTTTTTTTTTTTTTAAGAAAAATTGTTTTCTGTCTCCGATGTTGCAATTATGTGTCTTGGGTTTTGTTGGTTTTATTTATCTGAATGCAGCTCAACATTTGTTAGCCAAGTTAAAGACGCTTTATCCTCTCTATCCGGACAGATTTGCCTTGAATTATACATCTCATAAACATTACCGTCTGTCGTCTTTTAAACAATTGGCTAAAAATTAGAAGACGTTCCACATTTTGTTGGCATAATAGCTTCCCTCACACTCTCTTTCCCATCAGACCACTTAACTCTTCTGTTTCAGCTATCTACATCTCAGCAAAATTTAGTGAATGGGGAGAAAGAGCAATAGCTGAAAGATGGAATCTTCTGATGGCCATTGCTTTGGCGAGCTGCATGTATTTCTGGGTGTACGTGCATGTATTAAAGTGGGGAAATGTTTAAATCATGGAGATGAGCTTTCTGGATGCCTTTCACTCTAAAATTGATGGGTGACCCCTCCGGGCAGCCAGGACTGTGTGACAGGCCTTGTGGTGCACTGCAGCTGAGGCAGCACACATTGGTTCCCTGGTTGACTTCCCTGCAGAGGGTGTAGATGCTTCCAGAACCTGCTCCCCGGCCCTAGAAGGCTGAGCCCTATGCCTGCCCAGCAGACACCTGGCTGGTGATGGAACTGAGCCATTTCCAGTGCAGAAACTGGGAGTATTCAAGAAGAGGATGACGAGAGTATCTTAGGCCCAATATCCAGCGTTGTTACTTGTGGTCATGGTTTTCCTTCACTATGACCTGCGTGCATCTCAAAAGACTCTCCCAGTCATCAGCTTAATTGAGCCATCTCCGTGGCCTAGTCAAACCCACCAGCAGTGACTGAGCTGTCATTTAACAGGACCTCCTGAAGGCATTGTTTCTTGGATAGTGTGTGTACATGTGTCTCAGATCTCAAGTTTATTCTGCACTCTGCCTCTCACTTGCAGACTTTCTTCCATCTGCCCTTCTATAAGAAGGAAGATAAATGAGAAAAGGGTTGAGCGTGTGAGTAGGCGGATGAATGGATGGATTGATGGTGACTTATACAGAACAAAAAAAAATAGCGGCTTTTTTTGTGGCTGGCTCAGCAGAGATTTTCTACTTATTTTCAGAAAAGAAAAAGAGAGAGAGCAAGGAGAAGAAGAGCAGCTTGGGAAAACCATGGTGATGGTACAGTCATCTCTCTAAGAGTGTCACACCTGCTAGAGAAATCTAGAAAACCTACTAACCCAATGGGAAAGCCCAGCTAGACCAGGCCTATGTCTAGTGGCTATTCTCCACCTTCCTCTTTAAGGCTTACTCCAAAAGTTGTCTTCTCTCTGCACCTAACTCTCACAGGAATAATTCCTCATCATCTACCCTCCATGGCTTTTTTTCACACCTCCTGTAGAGTCTCATGCTTCCTGTGCATTAGAGTTACATACATGTGAGAATCAGGGGAAGAATATTCCTACACAGAGACCATGAAATCTAATGTTTGGAGATGGTGGCCAGGAGAGGACAAAAGTCAACATGCTCAGAAAGGCAGATGAGAAAGACAGAAAGAAGCTGAATCCTTGTTGTTGCCTCGGGCCAGCCCGGGGATCACATGGCCTTGGCCTTGTCCATTCCGGGCTGTGTCACCTTAGTGACTTGTCCTCCAGTCTACACTGTCCAGCTAAGTGGTCACTCATCACATGTAGGTAGGTAACTGTTAATACATGTTCTTTTCATTATAAAAGTGTACACAATTTAAAATACAGTTTATTTGTCACAAAGCAAGCAGCCAGTAACCCCTATATAGCAAGCAGCTGTCACATTACACAGTGCAAAATTGTGAAACACTTCCAGCACCTCAGAAAGTCGCATTGGACAGCATCACATTAAACTGCAAATCCCCCCAAGGACAAAAAGGCAGGCTGTTTTCATCGCTGTTTCCTGGTTCTTCATTGTTACCGAAAAGCAAGCAAATGAACACCTCCCCCCCTAAAAAAACCTAAATTACTGAGTGGTCTGAGTACCCTCCATTCTGAAGAAAGTGGCCCTCTGGTTCTGCATGAATTTTGCAAGTGAGACATATGTACCTCCCAGCCCCTGGGAGCCTTGAACTCAGGCAGGTGGCAACATCTGTGCTCATGGCCACCAGCTCACTCACCGTCCTCCTCGCCACTGAAACTGACCTCCAACTGCAGTGCCCTTCTTGATGGTTCCATTTGCTGCCTTTTGGCCATCTCCAAGAACCTGACTTCCTGCAGGCTTACTCAAGGCCTCTAAAGCTCTGCCTGATCCTTCGCTTCTGAAAGTCACAGACATGAACATAGTCGTCATTTGATATGTGTTGGCTCCATTCTTCAGAGTAGCACAGACATAAGAATAGTGCCCATGTGGACAGGGGCTGCTCACACACCTGCCAGACAGGACAACATTCCGGCTTTGTGTGTGAGGAGCCAGGGACCCATGGAGACTGCACTCCCCACAGAAGCATGCTGTTTGTCCTGTTGCCAATGTGCTTCATCTCCAGGCCAAGGTGACAGAGGACAGTTGGAACAAAGCCCACATGCAAGTACAGGTCATGCATTCCATTTGAACTTCCGCACATGCATTGTGCTGCCCCTTCCAAGTTGCAAGGTGGAACTTATCACCATGGCCTGGGAGAAAGCCAGGCACGGCCCTCTCCTGGCTCACGTCCCCTTTCTGAGTTTACCTAATGCGGCAGACATTCAGGTTTCCTCTGCCCTCCTCCACCCCAGCCTCCTACTTCCGCTGAACCTCTGTGCTACACATGGTGACTGAGTTTTAAACTTTCTGCTCTTGTAACTGTTTAAAAATCTTGGATCATGGAGCAGCCCACTAGAGCAGAAGTGACAGCCTGTGGATTGTCTGCAGAGCTTTTGAACAGTCTTCTTCCCCAGCAGAACTATCATTTGGTTTTTGTCTGAGCCCTTGGCATCAATTCTCCCATTGCCTGCTCGCATCCCCATGTTGCAGGCACCATGAATGGCTGCACTGTGGATCCTGGTAGGATTGTCTGCTTGGCAGGCATGCTGGGATGCTACTCCAAAGGAGGGGCTCCCAGAAATTTGGGATTCTTTGCTCTCTCTGGGAAGGCCAGCAGGGCTCTGTGCTGGGAGTCTGGGGACACAGGTTGGGTACTGTCAGGGTAAGTAGGGGCGGGGGACGCTGTGTGGCCTCCAGCAAGGCCTCACTATGCTGACCCCCTAGGTTAGGAGAGGTGTTTCATTAAGCCGTGTTCCCGGGCTTGGCTTTAATTAGAGCCTTCCCGGCACACCAATTTTATGGCTTGGCTCTTAAGTATAAAATTTGAACTCAATGTGTCAGATGTGAAGGGTGATTTAAATGCAGCAGAGCTGAGGTGAAATGTCCACGGAGCCAAGAGAGCCAGGAGAGACGCAAAGGCTCTGTTTCAGCTCAGGAGTGCTGTGGGGCAGCCAGAAGTCGGCCCCTTCCTCCTGCCCTGACAACAGACCAGGCTGCATACCAGTTCTTCGACTTAGCTGTGTGGCAAAATAGGTTTTCCTCGGTTTGGTGGAAAAGCAAGAGCAAAGAAAAGAAAAAAGAAAAAAAAAATGCCTTTATCGCGGGCGGGCATGGGAGGACTGCAGTAGACTGCAAGATCCCCTCGAGGAAAAAAGACTTCGAGCCTTTATTCGTTTGATAGGGGTGGAGTTTGAAGGGGCGGGCAGAGTGACGCTTTGACATCTGATTGGGGGAATGTTGGCGCGTGCACGAAAAGCAGGGAGAGCGATTTTCCAGCGTGCGGAAGTCAGAAGTCAGAGTTGAAGGCAGGCGCTGCACGGCGCCGTGTTGGGCCCACGCCGCAGTGAGCCTGGCCAGGCTCCTCATGGGTAGAACCCATCAGCGGTCCAGGTGTCTCAGTTTTGCTGAGCCTCTCTTTCCTTCCTACAATTTACATTTCTATGGTTGATGCTTTCTCTAAAGACTTGCGAAGGCTGGAAGAGACAGTCCCTGTGTGCCCTTCTCTTTAGGCCCTGCTCTAGCCTCAGTGCTCGATGAGCAGAGGCTGCGGCTCTTCCAAACGAGTAAGACGACAACATTTGTCTGTTCAAACCCTACCAACAGCCAAAGTTCCTGCGAAGCCTTTAATGGCCTCCCTGGCAACCTGGGGCCTCGCTCTGCCCTTTCTGACCTCAGGAGCTCTGTCCCGCTGCCCTGCCTTCCTTGCTAGCCCTTAAATGCCTTGGGACCTTTGCATGTGTCCCACCTGCCTGGGACACTCTCTCCCACCCTGACAGCTACTTAGATCTCTCATTTTCTTTTAGGCTGGGCTCAGGGTGGCCTTCTGCATGCGGTCTTTCTCCCTGAATTCTCACGGCCATCTCCCTTGGCATGCAGTGGTGCCTTTCCGGCTCTGACGGCTCTCCTGCCCACACCCCCTTCCCACGCAGTCGTCCACTCTCTTGGTAGTTATGCTATTGTCTGTCACCCCCTCCCACTAGAGCTTCAGCCCCAAGGAGGTAGAATGTCATGTATGTGCCACACCTGCTGATTCATCTGCAGGACCCGGAGCTCATGGTATCCAACACGCCACTTCTGTTCAGTGAGCACTCGTTCACTAGAAGAAACATTGTTATAATTATAAATAAATTCATGTGGTTTCAATCTCAGTGTTTTGCCATTGCATGGGTCCATCTCCCCTTTCTACTTTTTTGGACTTCTTTTATTAATCAGAGAGATGGTGTTTGTTTATTAGTACAAAGGGCTTAGCAAAGAGCCCTCATGGACCTTGTCTCTGTGCAGTGTTCCCTCCAGATAATCATGATGTTCAGCAGTGTCCCAGGAGCTTCACACGGAACTGGGGGACAAAGTTCCACATCAGAGTCTTTCAGAGTGTCAGGGTCACGGGTCAGAGTTAGACAAGAGTGGGATGATCAAGAAAAACCAAAGAACAGGGGCCCAGGGGGTACATGGAAGGGGCCATGGGTGTCCTGGTTCTGGAGCCACAGGAAGGTCCGAGAGTTCAGAGAGGGAACGGAGTAGTGGGGACAGTTCCATTGCAGAGCAACAGCTGAGTGATGGATTAGTTTGCCTGGAGTCCTGTCCAAAGAGGAAGAAGCAACCGCCAAAGCTGCCCCACCATGAGGCTGGCTTTTAAAAAAAGCAGTCATGTGGCAGGCTGGGGGGAAGGCGGGACACTGGGTCCTCCAGGAAGAGGCTGTCACGTCATCCAGAAGCAGCTCATCATGCCCTGACTCGAAGGTTCTGTGTGGATCCGCACCATGCTGGAACTTAGGGCGCCGAGCCAACCAGTAAGCAGCCTGCCG